>BJBW01001479.1:208000-231106 GCA_004320125.1 Scolopax mira | reverse complement strand
TGCCAATACTTGTAATCCATGCTTTCGCTTGTGCTGTTCTAATTTAGAGATCATGAAAGCTGGACTTGGTTTCAAGCAAGATTGTGACCAGATAGAGACCTGAGAAGCTTTGACTTAGAGCCTGCAAACAGTCAGGCAAGTAGATAAAGTGAATTTGCTTAATTTAATTTATCAGACATGCTAGAGTTAAGGGAGATCTACATTCAGCTTTAGCAAAGGATTGCTTTCCTCTCATCTATTTTTTTTTCATTACATTGCAGATAAAGAAAGCAAATGTAAGTGCCCTCTAAACTACATAGACAAGATTTTGTTAAATCCAGCATTAAAGAGACCAAATCTGCATTGTGTATTCCTTATATACACCTTCTGAACCAGCATCCCCTTTCGCCACTTTGGAACCGAGAAGATAGGTGAGTCTTGTTAAATCTGCTCACTAACCGAGGCCCTCACCGCACCCCCCACAAGAACTGCTGTGCCAGATCACGCCAGGCATCCACCTTGCCTTACAGTCCACCTTCACTGTGCAACGTGCAGTGGAGAGGCCTTGGCCTTCCTCTGCTCACTGATGAATCAACAGCAAGAGATTTCACATCTTTTTTTTTTTTTTTTTTTTTGCTTAGGGTCTATTGATAATGGCTTGCACGTGCCTTCCTAGTCCCAGAGCCAAATAAAACAGTGCTCTGCAACTGACTGAGTCTTAGAGCAGCGCAAGAGCAGAGAAAGTACAGAGTGATGTTTCCACAGGCAAACCTTTCTCGGTCCATTTCCCACTAAATATTTCAGTTCTAAGCACATAAACACCGATTTTCTAGGAAAAGGTTAAATTCCACGGTTATTTAAATGAATCTGTAACAACAACAACCTTATCACTAACTTAAGATGAACATATTTTGAGAAATTTACACCAATTTATGCTCAGAATGACCTAAAAACCCAAGCAGGAAGCAACTGGTTCAATTCCTTGGTTTTTCACCCATGTCAACTGTTAAATCTACTATAACAGCCATATACTGAATTGGTGGCAAGGTTCAGCAATACAATTTGTTTGCTGCCAGAGCAACAGACCTACTGCCCTATGTAACACCTGAAGAAAATTGTAAATCAAACACATTGCTCAACCCGAATACAATTTTATTGTTCCTTTAGGCTTGTAAACAGCAACCGTCCAAAGGCTGTGTATGTCTTCAGAGGTCATTACACAGCCAAGATCCGCCACGTCCCCATGGCAGGTATACATGAGACAGCCCCACATTTATAAGACTACAACATTATAGCAAATTGCTCTGTAATCTCTTAATTTCTTATCACACATGCCCTTTCTTTCCTTTTTCTTCTTCCGTTCTTTGATTATTCTTTAAACAGCCTCTGCAGACTTAACCACAAGCCTTCCAGTATAAATCTCACAGGAGGACTAATGTGTTTGTAGACTGCACGAGGTATTGTTTACACATATTTGGTTCTTAAGATATCACTTTTAATTACAAGCAGAACTATTTCATTAAATCAAAATTAAAGAAAAATAAAACAAAGAGTGGAAGTCTATGGGGTGACTTGACTCAGAATAGCAAGAGTTGACTTAAATTAAAAAAAAACCCAACCTAAAAATAAGCTACTCAAATCAAATATACGTACTTTTAATTAGCTTATATTTTAAAATGATGAAGCTTTTGCTTATGAACCATTCACGTAGGAATAATGTTAACGAAACAGATGCTTCAGAATTAACATCCTACTGCTTTTAGAACAGACAGCTCTTTCTTGGTTTAGGCCATCTTCAGGCTATAGTGAGGTAGCATTACAGCAGTTGATATTCGGATGATTGTCTTCTCTGTCTTGCTAAACTTTCAGGAAAAGATTCATATGTCTCTCTCTGAACTAGCACTATTTAAAAAAAAGGAAGAAGATAAAGTGCAAGACACAGAGAAAAAAAAAAAAGACTAAGGCTATTATTAATTTATAAGGACAATTCAGGTATGTGCATATATATGCTCTGATGCAGCATAATTTAAGAGAAAACATTGCTGACCTCCAAGTCAATAATAACAATTTATACAAGAAATCAATACTTGCTTCGGGGGATCAAACTTATTAACAACTCTATTTCTGTGCATTCTTAGGCCAAAATTTTAAGTGTTGGTAATAGGCTTAAAAAATACATACTATATCGCATTTACCTTGAACTGGTTGTGCAAAATAATTAAGCCCTTAAATTTTCCAATTACAAAGACAAAAAAGAAGATGACCTGTAAATGTTGTGGTTTGTGAAGTGAGACTACATACCAAATTTCACAATAAACCCTAAAAGTGTTGCTAACCAAAGGGATGCAGAAGGAGAGGAAGCCTTTCCAATCTGAAGGTGACACTATCACTAGTTGCCTTGCTTTTCAATTCTTACTGCTGCATCTCAGTTGCATTACTCTGCCCCAGACTTCTCGGTGGGATTTAAGTAGCCAAATGAGCAATGCTTACCCTACACTCTTTTAGCATCAGGAACAAAATTGCTTTCACTTTGCTGTTCAACTTGAGGCTGTTAACACACAGCGTAAGCTACAAAAACATGAAAGGAAGCAGCCCTCTCTCAGCTGCTGAAATCCATTTAATTCTGTACGGCAACTGTAAGGAGTATTTCTGTCAGCTCTAAGACTACTGAAGTCCAGTCTGCCAGAGTCTTGTGTCACACAGTGAATAACAAGCTCCTACTGAGGCTTTCTTGGGCTGTGATATTTCTAAGGACAAGCTTCCACACAATTCTCTGATGTCTGACCATACACGTATTTCTGTTGGTACCGTTTTTCACCTCGGTATGAGCTGCAATAATCTTTCACAGGATTCTCAGTCACCAGCTTTCATGAAACTTGGTGAGAACGCTGGTCTTTGAGACCTCCACCTGTCTGTCAAGCTTGACTGACAACTGCCAACAGATCAAAGTCAGGGAGAGATGCAGGAAAAGGTAAACAAGTGCGTATAAAGAGGCATAAGACATGCCCTTAGAAGACAAGGCTAAAGATGCAGAGGTGTGACTCCAGCCAAGCTGGCCATGGAAAGAGGTGACTGCTGAGAGTCAATCCGCTGGCCCTAGTCAGATTGTAACTGCCTCAGCAGCAGTCAACAGCTCTTGAAGTTTTTCAAAATCCCCAACTGCAATGATTAACATGCATCTCTTCTTCCCGTGAGACTGATTCTCAAGCAAAATGTCAAGTTAAGCTGTTAATTATATTTACTGTCATTATAAAGAGATGAAAAGATTGAGAGATCATTTAGCTTGATTTTGTCAACAAACAAGGTAAATACGACCTTATGGCACATGTAACTACTGATGAGTCCCTTACCAACTACTAAATTTGCCAGCCATTTTCTGTCAAGTTTGACAAGGTGTGCAGTCCCCACAGTGATGAAATTCCCATGTTTCATGGAACCAGACCGGACAGAGAAAGAAACTCGTTGTTAGTGCCTGCACTGAGAAACACAGCAGTGTAGGCTCACCTGCACCATCAGGCACCCGAGAAACACTACTGCAGACTGCTAGAATAAGTGAGCTCCACAGAAGGCTGGGCTTTGTATCTTCTGCTATTCATGCAGCTACCTTCTTTTTTTTTTTTTTTTAAGTAAAATAAAATCAATGAATGGAACTAAGTAAGCCTGGCAGAAGTAACCTCCACATATTCCAGGCTGTTATCTCAGTCTATTCTTGCGACTTTGCAACCATGTTCCTGTTTTTAAATGCTCTTTTCTTCGATGCTGCTTTGTGAAAGATCCAAACAAACACGAAGGAAGGAATTAACTGAATATAAAAAAGGTTTGTATTCACAGAATGCTGACACACGCAGAAAAGAACAAACCATAGAGCAAAAGCAGCTCTTTCCCTCTCTCTAATCCTCTTCACTTAGAGTAATCTGCTACAGCTCATCTGCATTACAGGTTTCTCTGCAAGCAGAGCTACATGACCCCCCTGCAGTACTACTTTGTATCAGAACTAAAACTTGACAAGATGTGCACCCCTGATTTTTGCAGGAGCACAGGACTCCTTGAGACAGACAAGCTTTTTAAAAAGCTTTATGGATTTAAAGAGGAAAACCTCTGTAGCAGTTTTCATTTTCTTTTTCCTTCTCTTTTTTTTTTTTTTTAACATCAACAGTATTCCCTTAAAGAAATGGGACAGCACGGTCCTTCTGAGTTGCAAAATGGCAGCAGTAATGCTGATGGGATTATGGTGCTCTAAACACCATTAGTGATACAGTGCTTGCACACTTCTAGACAAATCTGGGAACAACAGCCAAAGCGTGAGAAACATAGACACAAAAGGAATAAGCAAATCCTGTTCTCAACACTGAAAACAATGCCCCCCCTTTTATTTTTTTTTCATTTTTTTTCTTTTGGTGTGTAGGGGAAAGGGGGCTGGAGGAGAAAGCCCAGCATCTTTATCCTTTGACAAGTAGTTACTGATCCCTGACACCATGCAAGAAAAGCCTACTCCCAGGGAAGGCTACTTGCTCCCTTCCAGCTGTTCTACTCAGTGAGCAGTTTAGGAACAACGGGTGAAGAGCTTAATTCAGCCACAAGCCTTGCTCTCCAGCTCTGGTAGAACTGGTACCTTTTGCTCTCTGTGTCTGTGTCAAAATGCAAAAACACAACTCCAGTGCTGCTTGTTAGTAGTTTGCACTGTGTTAAACCACAGTCCTCAGAATAATTCCAAACTCTAAAAAAATCCCAATTTTCCCAAAGTTGGAAAATACAAGATTTGCTGTGGGTTCTTTGTGAATTGTTTCATGCCCATCCATGATGAGGAGATTGGTTTTGCTGGAGACGGCCCATCCCTGGAAAAGAATGTTACAGTAAGATCTCATAGGTGAAGGCTGGGGCATAACTGGTACTTTGGGCAGAACTGCCCAGTGACTGCCAATGCCAAACCTGACCTGTTGATGGAAGGTTTCAATTTCCAAGGCCACCAGCCTATTATTTTTTACATGCCTACAAAAAATGAAATAATGTTGTGACCAAACCTACTACTCCCAGACAGGCTTAACAGATTTCATACAACATCTTTTCTTAAGAAAGTATCATGTCTTGGCAGAATTTGTGCTCATCAAGCACAGCATCACTCAGAACCTCAGAGGTTGTTTCTGTATTTTGTTATTTCAGTACTGAGAAGCCCAAAGCAGGTTAAGGTCTCCTTCCTCCTGTCTCACTGTCATGTACAGAGGCTAGTCCCTGAGGGAGACAGCCCTAATTCTGCACGGCAGATCACCAAGCACCAGCCTAACCAACCCTGTACACGGTTCCATTAGGTCAGTGCCTGAAGTACGTGCTGAACCACAGGACAACAGATGGAATGCAAGCAATTTCTAGAAAATGATGGGGTTTAATCTTTCACAGAATTATTCACTAGTAGAAGACTGACTCTAACAAAACCAAAAGGGCCCATTCTTAGCTGCCACACACCCCCAGAAATGTAACAAGAATAACGTCATAAAGGGCATTAGCATCAGCAAAGCAGCAGCATATTACATTGGGTGTGTGGGGCTTTCTGATTAGGCACTGTAACTGAAGCCCTACAGTGAGTAATTTCCTACTCAACAAGACTTGTGCCATCAATTAAAACACACAATTAGCAACGAATCCACCTGGAGTGCTAAAAGCAGGTCTGTCTGTTCTTTCTCAAGTTTCTGAGGTCCCTTTATAATTAGCATGTATCTAAGATTTTTACCAAAATTAATTAAAGCTTCCTACCCACAAACTTCCTTTGGATGGTACTTGTTTGTAACCAGTTAGACAAGGACTCAAATTGAACCTAAAAGCACGTTCTTGCACAAGTCTTGCTCAGAAGTGTGAATTACAGTCTCATTAACTGATGAAAAAAAAGAAAGCAGGGTGCCACCAAAGTCAGGACACTGATGCAAAGGCCAGTGCCTTTGGTCTCAGAACCGATCCTATTTTTTTGTTTTTCTAGTTAATGAGTACCACCTACAAGATAGCTACTCTATCTGCTGTGACACCAAGGTGAAAATGATCATGAAGACAGAGAAGCTCAGAATACTGCACAGGGAGAGACAGAACCAAGGGCCAAAGCACCCAGGCAAAACTGCAGGCCTTCCACATGGAGTAGTTAAGAAAAAATTTTCCAGTAGAAGTCAGAAGTCCCTGTATTGCTAAGCTTAAGAAAACAAAGGTTTAAAACAGATACCTTTGATCTCTACAGTTAGATGATGGAGGTGTACTTGAAGCAGGATAAACACTCGTTTAACTGAAAGGCTTGAGAACAGAAGGGCAGAAATAGTTGCAAGTAAATTTAGGCCAGAAATGAGAAAGTGTTTCTAATCAGGACAACAAGCTTCTGGAACAGCTTTTTCCTAAAACTGCTAGGAATCAAAGTGAACAAACAAAAAGCCATCTCAACCCTTCACTAAATAATTGTAAGCTGCCCAGCTGCCATCTTAAGACAGAGATCAAGCAAGAGTTGCTTATTAGAAAAAATAAGCAGAATCGATGGAAGAAGATATTTATTCCAATCTTGTGTTAAAGAGTTAATGATGTCAAGGTAAAAAAATTACTAGAACAGGCTTAGCTTTTTAACAAATTTCGATTTGTGTGCGTGTGCATGATTATTATTGAGAGGGGATTTAAACTCCTCAAAAAATACAACTACTGTCCACTCTGCCTTTGGCCTCCACTGATAGCTAATTTTGTAACTGTTGAGACACTACACAACTATGGAGACACAAGGCTGCTACACAGAAATACACAAGGTACTTTTATGTCACAGCTACTGTAAAATTGTGTCCCATTATGAGATTTAATTTTTATTCATATCAGTGATTCCACATAATAAGTAATAAAGAGCACCTATAGCAGTAAACAAGAAAAAAAAACCCAAAACTCAATACTCAAATGAAACAAGACTGGCTTCATCTGACAGTACCGTATCCTCTTAAATAGTTTCAATTTTTTTAATAAATTGGGACATTTCTTACTCTTGTATATGAATTCCTAATTTTCCTAAATACTATTTTTATTTGCGGAATATTATATTTGGAATATTAGGAATATTAATGTTCCTAAAACACCCTGAATAATAAAAATATAGAACACAGAAGGCAACAGATACAAAAGAGGTCCCTTTGCTCGTCCTTCTTTTCTCTGCCAAAGCAGCCATACCTACATCTTATATATTTTTAGTATTTTGAAGGCTAAGAGGCAAACTCTTCCTTAAATTATCATGCAAGGATCAGGTCTACAAAGAGACAGCACATGTACAGTAATGAGCATTTTCCTATGGATGATGGACATTTTCTTTTTTTAAGAGGCATCGTTTTTTTCTCTCCTCAGTATGAATACATTACTCAATTGGTTACAACTAAATAACCCTTGCATAAACAAAGTGTACACCTACTCTTTCAGTATTTAAAAAACCACATTTTTTTTATCCTAGTTATCCTAACATTGTCAATGCAATATAGTTTCACGGTAACAAACACAAACCAAATAATAACTGCTTGAAACAAGGGAACCTCTGAAGAGGAAAGCTTTTTCCCCTCCCTCCCCAGCTGAGAAACTTCTGGATTTTCTTTAGAAACGTTTGTCAGCGGTAAAGGCATTTCTGCAGGAAAGGTCATAATGTGATTCCACGTTGACACTTCCAACTCCAAATTAACGCACTGAAGTTACAACAGCAGCACCACAAAAGAGAAGGAACAAAACCGGCCAGACAACCCAAATGCACTTTGGGCTCACAGCTAGAACTCCCCTTATTTTATAACCCAAGTGTGAGCACTGCTCATTTGATAAGCAGTGGCCAGAACACAGCTCTACAGAAGACACCCATACAACTCTCTCTGCAGCCTTCAGACTGCTGAAGCACAAATGCCCTGACCTTGCTCCTCTCACACCTGTGTTATTAATTAATTACCCCTGGAGATGAGCAGGCTCTCGTTCCCTCGCCGCTGCGTACACCCTGCACAGGGAACAGGCACCGGGCACAAACTGCGCCTTTGCTACTGAGCAGGCTGACGGGTCTCTAAACAGACTTCGAAGCAGATCTCAAGGAAAAATAACACCTTTTTCCCCCTCTCCCCCTTATCGTTTTTTTCAGGTGCCCTGTGGAGTATTTCTTTATGTTCCCAAACAGCACCTCTGGGCAGCTGACATAAGTTTCGGTTCCAACAGATACCTGTTTCTACCAAGTCGCAAAAAACTGCGACTGTGTTTCCGGGGGTCCCTCGGGGTCTGATTCCACCTCTGTCGGATCGCACCCAAAACAGACAACAGCTTTTTTTTGGTTTTTTTTTTTTTTTTTCCCCACCACCGGTGTTTTCAGGACCGCCCAGGGGCAAACACGGCGCAGCGCAAAGGGAACGCCATTCCCGGGGAATTCCTTCCCCAGGCACCCCAGCGGGGAAGGGGGGAGGCGGGGGCCGTTCCGAAGGGGCTGCCGCCCCACAGACAGCCGCCACGCACCCCCGCCGACCGCCGGTACCTCCGGCTCCAACCGCTCCCCGCCGCCCGTCCCGACCTGCCTTTACCCACCACCCCCCAACCCACCCGGGCGCTTTTCCCCGGCCGGCGGCGGGGCCGACGGGCTGCCCCCTCCTCGCCTCAGCCTGACCCGCCGGTGGAAGCGCTGCCCTCAGCCGCAGAAACGCCGGAGCCACCGGCACCGCCGCGGCGTTACGCAGCGGGGGGTCGGCCCCGACCGTTTAACGGCCACAACCCCCCTTCAGCCCATACACCACCACCACCCCCCATTCCCCTCGCCTCCCGGCCCCGTTAACTGCCCCCGCCACCCTCCCCATCCCCCGCAGCCCACAGCCGCTCCTCAGCAGGCTCCCGGCGGCGGCGGAGCCCTGCCCGCCCGCCCCTTCCCCTACCTGTCGGGTGCCTCCCGGGGCCGCCGGGGCAGCTGAGCAGCAGCCAGAGGTGCAGCGCGACCCCGATCGCACAGGGGCACAGCAGCACCAGCCAGTTTCGCATTGGCCGCAGCCAGCCCCTTCCCTTCCACGCCGGCCTCTCCCAGCGGCGACGGGCCGACTCGGCCGCCCGCCCGCGGCTCCTCCCCGCGCCGCCGCCGCCGCTCGGCCGGGCCGGGCCGGGCCGCGCTCCGCTGCCCCCGCGGCCGCCGGGAGCTGCAGTCCCGCCCCAACCCCCGGCGGGCAGCGGCGGCGCAGGCGGCGGCGGCGGCCGCCTACAGCCCCCACAATGCCGCGGGGCGGCGCGGCGCGGCCCCGGGGAGGCTGAGGGGAGCGGGGCCTGGGGTCTCAGCGAGGGCGGAGAGGCGAGCGGCGGCCTTCTTCCTCGGGGGGAAACGCTGAGGGAGCGCGGCTTTGCCTGACGTTTGACACGGCAGAGGAGCGTTTGGGAAGAGCAGCAGCACGGTACCCCTGGGGGTTGATCCCCTCTGGGGACTTACGGGGCTCCCGTGCCTCCGCCCCGGCTGCCGCGGGGCCAGCCGCCGGCCTNNCGGCCTCCCGCCGGGCCGGCCGGCCCGGCGGGAGGCCGGCGGCTGGCCCCGCGGCAGCCGGGGCGGAGGCAGCAGCCGTGAGGGAAACCCTTCCCCGGTTAGTCTTTAATTGTCCAATCCTGCCATTGAATGCCGTTTTTTAAAATTAAAAATCACCGTAGGGTGACAAAATGAGAATTCCAGGACAATCCCCTATTAGCCCAGTAAAGGGGGTGTGTGTGTGGGGGGGTGCTTCCCTTTGGCCAAGGTTGGTTTATTCCAGCAAGGAACATGAAATTCCTTGCTTGGCTGAAATTCCAGGGCGGGATTGTAGATAATCGATGTGTTCTTCACTGCGGTTGCATCGTGGCCAAGAACCGGCCGTTAGCCGTCTTGCTCTCGCAGAAGTCCACTATGAGATGTTCCTAGCCCAAGCTCAGCTTTGCATCATAGCTACAGCCACCACTTTTGGCACGTCGGGTGGCCACGGACCAACTTGCCAAGAGGGCAACCGTCTGCAAAGCACCACGCTGGCTAAAGAGGCTTACAGAGGAATGGATGGAGCAGAGCATGAGATGACCAGCACCTTGAGAAGTTACTTGTCGCTGGTCCCTCTGAACACAGATAGCAAAAATAAATGTTTCCTGGACTCTAAATAAGCAGAGACTTTTCAGAAGTTCATAAATAGAAATTAGAAATAAGTTAGAAGTTTATATGTAATAGCCATAAGGCTTAAATTGATGCTTGCTGATGCTGGTCTATCAGAAACACATAATTTAGTAAAAGAACCTGATATATATGCAGTATAATTGAAAGGAAGGCTGGGGTTTTTAAGAAAAGAAAAGTCTGCTTCTGAAAATCCCCAAGCCATGAAAAGTATTTGGAAAATGCTTGAAGTCCTTTCAAACAGCTTAATTAAGATTCATTTTTCATCAACTGGAGTGAGATATTAAAAGGAAAACCCATTACTTTAACCTTTATATATGGGGTTTAAACAGCATACATCCTCTTTAGTTTGTTTGCATACTTACACGTATTTAATATGCAACTGAGCGTGTACTTGTCAGCAAATAATAGCGCCAGGAAAACTATTTACACAAAAATGCTATTGTTATTAATCACTATTTACATCTGACTTGCCTTTCAGCAAGTTCAGCTGCAGAAATAAAAATGGGTCCAACTCCGAATATTGTTCTATATTTGCCTGTACTCCTCGTAGTCAGTGTGTTAAGTTCTCTCCTCAAGCCTTACCTGATGCCAGGTGAACTGATGGGCATCTTATGCCTGGGAGGGATTACCTGCAGACAAAACAGAGTACCCAATTTCTTAGTGTCTTGCTTTCTATAGAGTGGTATACTTGCCATGCTCAAGGATAAAGGATTATATAATGTACAAAACACAAGAAATTTGTTACTACTTTTATCTTCCACATTACAGAAACAGCATCCTGCTCAAAAGGATAATATATATGCATTTTTTTGTTAGTCATGCAGGAAATGATTAAAAATAGGGTTTAGTTGTTGGGGGCTGGACTTTCCTACTCCATTTTCTATCGGATTCTCTGCAAGATTGTTAAGCCTCCCAGCTTCATCATCTGTGTAACACTGGAAGTGTGCCCGTGTGTATAAGCCCCGAGATGATCGGTCCCAACCATTAACCCGGTTTTCAGAAGTTCCCATTAGCAAAGCAGTTTCAGTTTGCATTCTTGAGTGCTTTTATTTGAGGACTAGTACTTTGGGGAAGCAAGCTGATATCGGAGTGTCTAAATGTGGATTCAAGGCACCGAGCTTTAGGCACGCTTTTTGAAAAGTCTTGGCCCATATAAAAATGCAGTTTTTTCAGAGATTTTAGAATCATGAAACTACAAAAAGACAAATGGATCTGGAATATGAGTTCTAGATAATGTCAAATTATTATCCTGGAAGAGACAGCAAATTTTGTGTTGGGTTATGCTAATTCTAGGTATCATTTACCAAAAATACACCATTTTCATCCTGCACTTTCTGAGCAGATTTACTCTTCTGACATTGCAGACTGGGGTCGTGCCTCTGGCACACTACAGGCACAACATGTTGTGCACAACAGCTGGAGACAGAAGAGACAGAAATTTGTGGCCCCAGGCTGCTTGCCAAGTTAAGGTGCTTCTGTTAAATTTGCATAATGTCTCTCGATAAGCATCTCCTGCCTGACAGGGAGGAGACATGCACCTGGATGACTACCAGAGCCACAGTCACGTACCACAGCCGGCCAGTCTGTAGCATTCAGGTTTTTAATGTTTGTTTGTGGGTGACTGGGATTTTTTTCAGGACAGATGAGACAAGGAAGAAGCAGGGAGAGCTGCCTGCATTTTAGCAGAGTTCATCCCGAGGGAATTGTGTGTTTTATTGATCTCTGTGTGCTCCGCCTCAAAGCAGAAGAAGGACTGGTGTGAGACTCCATTTAAGGGATTTGGGGCTTAACTTTCTTCACATTTTGCAGTAATCTGAAGTATTATTACATTTCACAAAATCGTTGTACCTTCAGTTATTTAAAGAGAAAATATCAGAAGATCAGGGTACGAAGGATATCATTAGAGTTTAATGGGTTGTAAATTTGCATCCCAAGAGTGCGTCTTATTTTTCTTCCAGTGTTTATAACCTAAAGAGATTCACTGTCTGCTCTGAGGAATTATCAAGGCTTTTCTTACCTTCCTTAGGATCTTTAGAAGAAATAGAACTTGTTTATTTTCCCGAGCAGAATAGATGTCTCCCTGCCTCGCCTTTCAGCTTTCTGATCCGGATGAAGTACAGATGACAGATGCAGAGCAGTTTCTAGACTCCTCAGCGTGGGCTACTAATGCCATCAGCGTCTCTGGGGTCTCCTGAGGACAGACAAATGAATCCTGTAAAACCTGATCTCTCAAAAAAAAACCAGGCTGTCTTGCTGCCGGGCCTGCCAGTTTGTATCATTAGCAGCAGCAAAGGGAAGTCAGTGGTATGGGACCAGCAAGCTCTAAGGACTGTGATGGACAGGCACAAAGAGAGAAGCTATCAGAAAGCTCTGGGCAGCACGCAGCAAGCAGCTGAGACGGCACGAACTTCTGCTCATTTGTACACTGAATGGGGGCAAGAATCTAACAAGATTTTGCCCGTGGCTATCTTCCTTAATGGGCTCTTAAGGGAGACTTACTAGTCTCCCTTAAAAAAGAAAATCCGGATATGGCATGACTACATTCTCCTTTATTAATAAATTCAGAGAACTGAAAAGGTCAAAGAGGCAGTATTTCCTGCAGAGAAACCACATTGATTTGACTCTTTCCATCATGTTGGTTAAACGCCTCAAGGCACGGTTGCAATGGAACTAAATCTTGCAACCCCTTTGTACTGGTTGATCATAAAACATGAAACAATGTGAATCAACATAAAATATGAAACCAACATAAAACATGGCCCAATGTGACCCTCATGAGGTTCAGGAAGGCCAGTGCAAGGTGCTGCACCCAGGTCGGGACAACCTCCAGCATCAATACAGACTGGTGGATGAAGGGATTGAGAGCAGCCCTGCAGAGCAGCACTTTGGGGTACTGGTAGATGGAGAACTCGATATGAGGCAGCAGTGTGCACCCACGGCCCAGAAAGCCAACCGTGTCCTGGGCTGCATCAAAAGAAGTGTGGCCAGCAGGTCCAGGGAGGTGATCCTCTCCCTTCACTCCTCTCTCACGAGACCCCACCTGGAGTACTGTCTCCAGCTCTGGGGCCCCAAAACAAAAAAAGAAAGGACCTGTTGGAGTGGGTCCAGAAAATGGTGAGAGGCCTGGAACATTCCTCCTGCTCAAGTAGCTGAGAGACTTGGGCTTGTTCAGCCTGCGGAAGATAAAGCTCCAGGGAGAACTTATTGTGGATTTTCAATACTTAAAGGGGGCTTATAAGACAGTTGGAGTGAGACATTTTACCAGGGCTATAGTGGTAGGATGAAGGATAACAGTTTGAAACTACAAGAGGGTAGATTTAGATTAGGTACAAAGAAGAAATTCTTTACAATAAGGATTGCAGTGACAATGGCCACTGCAATGTTTGGTAAGTTGCAGCTAAAATAATTTAATAATTTCTGAAAAGTTAAGTAAGTTAACTAAGAACATTAAAAAAAAAACCTGCTTGTTTTGTTTAAAATTATTATTTGTTATTTTGCTGACTGTTTTTTAAATGAAGTTTTAGCATCCTCATGCATTTGGAGCAGTGACTTTCAGTTTTTCTGAATTGTTTCAGCAAAACACCTCTGTACCTTGTTCTTCTCCCCTGATGTTTCCTATACAGAAGTTTTAGCAGTTTTGGCACATGGGTCTGATTTGTAGCAGAAGGCATGGTTTAGACCAACTTCTCTTAAGTCCGAAAATACTCTGTAGGGTCTTCCTTTCACTGGCATTGCGAGAACCTAGCAACCCAAAAGCTCCAGCATTGCATTCAGGCAAAGAAAACCCAGCTTTCCTCAACTCTCTTTCCTTTAAAGAAAGGTGGAGCTTCACATTTTACATCTTCTGACAAAGTGGTCACATGAGCATCCTGGTGGATGACCAAGTGACAATCCCTTATTCTAGAGAGAGGTGAATTAAAATATCCTTGTCATCTTCTGGAATGAAGGTGTTGTTCAGTTGCACTTCATTTTAATTAGGCCCAGCCTAACTTGCATAAGAGCTGATAAGTACAATAAAAATTGGCTTGCAGGACATCACAGTTATCCAAATATACCAGAAAAATAAACTCCAGTGTCTTATTTGACTCCCTGTCATGTTCATGACAATCAAAACCAGAAATGGACTCAAAACTGCCTATTTGGTAGCAGCTAAATCTTGACAGGCACATTTCAGAGAGCAAACAGGGGAACAACAGCAAATATCAGCAATCGGGCAACAGCCAGCCAGTGGGGCAAGCTACTTGATGTGCAGTGAATATACAGGTATTTTTAACAAGTGGCACAAAGACTTCAGGATGCAAGTACAGGAAAGAATAAGGTTTATAGGAAGTCCTGCTGAGACCTACGACAGCAAATACACACTTTAATCACAAGCTTGATAGACAGTTAAGCTGTTGGGGGGAACTACAAAGATTTGCCACGTATTATTTACCATTTCATTATAATTTATCATTGGATGGATAGTATGCAGACTATGTTTCATTTTAAAAAAAACTACATGACTCAGTGCTATTTTCCCCTCATAGTGATTATTCTGTTTTTGGGCATTTGATTTGCCAAAGTCACTCCAGTTTGTAGAGCTGAGGATTTGAAGCTGAAGCTTGAGCAAATGGGAACATTGTTTGAGATGTTGAAAGAGCAAAGTGCTCTGAAGAGGCAGGTAGAGACAATCTCACCCGTTCTGTTCAGGCTCTGCCTCGGCTTCCCACTGTAAGATGGGAATAGTTCCACCCTCGCATTCCTCCAGGATACTGTAGAGACACTTTGTGAAGCGATCCGTGATGAGCACCATAGAGAAGCTCATCAGGGAATAGCTCTACATTGAAAGCAGAAATTTGTGAGTAAATCATGCCTGGGGCTGCACAATGAATAAAGACACCAAAATAGCATCGAGTAACTGCTCATTAACTGAGCGTTGCCTATACTGGGTCTTGTGGGAATTCCTGCAATGGCAATCTGGAATGGTAGTGCATACAAATGAGAGAGGCAAGTGGAAAATGCATAAGCAAATTTAACTCTGACATTTCTTAAATGAGTGCTTAACTTAGCTTCTTTAATGGTCTTTTAATGTATTTTTTGCCTTTATTCAGATTCTGTTTAAATATTCTCAAATGTGTTCATATCCTTGTTGCAAGTATTTGTTTAGCTGCTACGGGCAGAACTGTAAAGAAATATAATCACTTTTTACGGCCTTCTAATTTCTTATGAATAGATATCTCACAGTTGCTCTCTACAGTTATTTCCCAGAGTCCGCAGCAAACTCCCAGAACAAAACACGCGTATGCTGCCTGAGAAAGAAGAAAAGGCCTCAGAGAGGCTATTATCTATAGCATTCTTTATATTCTCAAAGTTTCTGTTAGGTATTTTTTTCATGAGAATCTTAGTATCTGAAGTTTTTTCACTTGATCTTTTAAGGATATGACTAATATATTCATATCAGCACTGGAGATATAGATATATATATATTGGAAATCTGTGTGTTGTGTTCTGATGAGAAGGATAAAAGCTGGTGTGCTCTCCAGGGGGGAACCTCTCAGACAAGAATCAGGACAAGAACCGATGGTAGTGAACAGTCTTTGCAACATGAAAATTAAGGATAATTTTACAGCCAAAAATCACATGAGCCACACTTGCCATAGAGAGGCTGTTACAATGTAAAGATCTTTAAAATCACTGCTGCTTTAAAGGTTTTTAAAAGGTCACAATGGTTCTTTTCTATAAATTTTGGCTCATTCCTTCCTTTCACTGGAAAAACCTGTGCATCTCTCTAGAGCATGCTACAGAAAGAATGAAGGGCTGAGGCACGCAGCCTCAAGTTCAAAGGCACAACGGGATACAGTACAGAGAGAGGCTACACAACAAACAGATTTTGTGGACTGGGGAGTCTTTTGAAACACATCCTTATGCCACGCTTAGTGCATTTTCTGTAAAATGCTATTACAGTGAAGGCAGTGACCTAAGCTCTCTTCTGGCTGTTTACTCATGCCATGGCGTACGAGGAAGTATTTGGCATAGACTCTGATGATTGGGAAAAAAACCTCACCCCAAACCAGAAAAACTCAGCAGCCGGGAGCAAAGTTTGAGTGCGAAGGAAAAGCGAAGCTGTCAGTGACATGAAAGCTGTTGCACAGGGGCCAGCGTGGCCCCAGAGACAGGTCTCACTGCTGGTTGTGGTCACATCACCTGCTCAAGGCAGCAAAAGGCAAAAGTGTAGGTGGTGGCACAACCGGTTGGACGGTGGCAATGAGGAACAGGCATCCAAGTTACATGGGAAACTGGAAAATGAAATTCAGGAAGGGAGTAGGCATCAATTCCAACTGATGCACCCAAAGATTTCCACAACTTGTACAGTTGGTTTCTTTTAGCTAGACACCTGACCTGTTTAACCAAACCACGTATTTGGCTTTTGTCTTTTCCTGAAGTGAGAAGCCTGGAACTCTCCAGGCTGCACAGGAGAGACGTTACATCATGCAGACCACGGGAAAGAAGGGCTGTTTCCAAAAGTATGGGTATTCATTTAAAATCCCTCTTTGAGGTCATTTCTATTTTTTTGTTGTTTCAGCCGGCTGTTTATCGCTTCAACAGTAGGTGGCGGTAATAGACGATCCTGTGCAATTTCTACTTGTAACAGGAATTTGGGAAAGAAAAAATCCTATTTTAGGACAAAGCTGCTCATTTTGCTTGTTCACAAGTGCGAGTGGTGTAAATGTACTCGACAAACTCAGACACACATCTTCCCCTGACAGACAGAAAAATCGTTCCCATACCATTTTCTATTCATGGCTGTACTTAATTTAATAATGCTATAAAGCTGAATTCAATTAGATACACAATATTTATTCAAAATATCATTCTCCCTAAAGATTAAACATATGGATGCCTGTAATATTTGATATGCTTATTCTGGTAGTTTTGCCCACTATTTTTCACACATTTCTGTACTATTTGAGTCTAATGATTTTAAGTATTATTAGCTTTCAGTACAAGAAACATCTTTTTCTTAGGAACCACTCCTCCCCCAAGTTTTCTTTAGTCTCCTTGAAAACACAAATCCAGATTCTGATGGAGACTCGAAGAAGAGCCATAACTATGGCATTTTCTAGGACAATTATGTACACAAATTTTTATCCCCAAACAATGAAGAGATAGGAAAAACTATATAATGAGGTCCTTGCGAAGTATATCTTTTGCTAGTCCTTTGATATCAGAAATCCAACCGGATAAATGACTGTTATATTAACATTCTAGGCTTTAAAATGGCACCTTTACAGACCGTTGTTCTTAAAGTATTCTTTCCTTCTGCTGAAGCTGATCCTATTGTAAGTTACTGCAAAAAGCTTTGTTGTGATGTCCTTCCAAATCAGTTGGCAACACCTCCTATATTTACCTTTGTGTCACTAACAGCTAAGTCTGTATTTTAATCTATGGTGTGACCTAGAATAGCTTAATTTAAATTTCCTTCCATTTTTTCCCCTTCTTTGACCACAATTTTGTAGAAGCTAGTTTAAAAATCTTGCCAAGCCAAGCCTACTGCTACTAATTTAATGCATGGTGTGGGAAGCAAAGAAGGGCAATTTGGAATGTAATAAAGAGGAGGGAAATAGCTTTCAGTATTGCGATGATAACATTTTAAATTAAAGGTAGACCAAGGAGATTAATCTGGGGAATGCAAAAAAGCTGCCCACCCCCACCCTCCCCAGCACTACTGAGACATTGCAGTTTCCCATTAACCCACCATTGGGAAGTCTCATTTCATCACGGCAGCAAGCACCAAGATATGAAGAAAGAATTGCTAATAGTATGTCCAAAACTCCTTGAATCCAACTTCCATTCTGAAGTTCTCATTCCATGAGATGACAGCACCAACTCACACAGCAAGCAGTCAGCGTGGAGTATTTTCTGGGCCTGAAATAAAAAATGACATAATAGCATATGAAATAAAACGGAGAGTGGGAGGAGTACAATGTTAGGAGCGTAACAGGCCTGCTCTTGTTCTCACTGAAGTTAGTGGGAATCAAATCAGGCAGCCTGATGAAAATAAAAACTCATTGCTTCAGCATACAGGATACCTTTGGCAGATAAAGCTACATTGTGGAGGGCTTTTTTTTTTTTTTGTAAATCATGCTATATTTCATGATAAAATATTTATTTACTTTTAGATAAGTCCGAGTATTTTCAGATATGTCTGTGTAGAGTTTGAGACAAAATATTAAAATATTTGAGCATGAAACTCAGCTATCTAAACCATCTCAAAGGTTCAAGCAACAAAAAAATACATAAAATACATTTTACAGTTTGAAGGGATTGGAGGAAAAGACATTATTTTCAATGTTGAGTTGTGGATCAAGCTGGGATAAAACCCCCAAATGATGCTACTCTCTTCAGAGACTCAGTATTTTGACGGTGTTCTCGAATAAAGCCATATATTATTATGTGATCCAAAGATGTTACAACTATTTTGAACTCCTGATCTTCCAGGTGCCCACCTCCACCCCTTTTTTATCCCCCTTAAATCAGCAATTTGCCAGTAGTACATACTCATTCAAGAAACAGGTAAATAAGGCTCAATTATATTGCAGAAAGCTCACCTGTTTTCCACTGAGTTATTATATTGTTTAACCTCTTCAGATACATCATAGACATCTGCTAAGATAAATATACAATTTACAGTACTCCATGTCATTTCCTTTTTTTAAACTAGAAGTATGAATCCATCTTAATAGATACAATATTTTTTTTTTACCTGATTAGGTTATCCTATATATTAGGATATATAGGAAACAGACTACAAATATGAGAGTCAGCTATTAAAAACATAAGAAGTCCAAAACTTTACTACTTCAGGAAAGATTTTGGAGAAAAATCTTAAGTCCAAAACAAAGACATGCACCTCTCCTGAAAAAATAATACCGGATTTTTGTAAATGCAGCTCTTGTAACTAGTGATGCTGAAAACTACTGTGAAATGTTTCAGTCTCAGGACCTCAGATGCTAATGTTAATTGGAAACAGAAAGCAAGCTGTTTGCAATACTGTAATAAGCTGTGGCAATTTTGTTATTTTAGATGGGAATGTTAATGATGAGCCAAAATGCAAGTTGTTACAAAGCCTTTGAGAATAAAGCTGTATGCCCTATATTCCCCTCCCTTGCTGTTCCAGTTAAAACCATACATGCGGAAGGACAAATGAAAATGTTGCCATGGTGATCAGAGCAGTTATCAAACCATGTACGGTGTAGGAAGGATTCCCTAAAGAACCTTATTAAGCATGTTGTTGCTCCTTTTTAACAAATATTTTCAGAAAGCCATTTTTATTTCACTGTCAATAAAATAGCTACTCAGTTAGCTAAAGCCTATTTCTCAACTCTCTCAAAATAAATGTGAAGACACAGTGCATTAAGAAATATTTTTTGTTAGGAATGGGAATCTTAAGCTGAAAATTTCAAAATAGGAACCAAGAAAGAACCTAGCCAAGATAGACCTGGTCAAGACATTTGAATGTTTTTCAGAACAGGTATTGTGAAGCAGCTTTGTGCCTATTAAACTACGCATGTCTTCAGCCACCAAATTAAAACCCAAACCTTTAAATGAAAGGCATCCCAAAAGCCTATTTGTTAGAAAGAATACAAATTTTTTACAATAATATTACAGGAAGTAAATTAACATGGAAGGCAGATGCAGCAAATGAGATGGCCACCAGCAGAAACACAGTCCAAAGCCCTAAGTCTGCTGTGACCACACTGGCAGCTGAACGTAGTTGGGTGCAACGCATTATCCAAATTCATTGGCAAAGAAATAAACCCAAAACTTGTACAACTCAGGCACCTTGTATTTTCACTGCGCAAAACAGTACAACAAACATCGATGGAAGCTGCTAAAAATAAGCTGGAGCAGGTATTTAAGCTGCTCGTGGAGTAAGAGTTTGTGCAGAGGAAGCACGCTGCAGGATGGGTGGCTGTTCTGGACTCAGACCAGCGCAGCTTCCAACAAAACCATCTCCTGCCTGATGTGTGGGGCTGATTCACAGGCGTTTCCACGGAGTGTCGTTTCCAGTATGTTGACACGCTGCACACAGAAAGGACTGCAGTGAGGGAACTCTCCTAATATATACCACTAGAGAGAAGATTTCTTTTTTCTTTGAAGAAGCAGAACTTTTTTTTTTTTTGTAAAAAAAGAAGTGAATAATGTAACAGTTGCTTCCATGAGATGCTTTTATTTAGATTAATTTTACTTAATGAAGATTAATTCAAAATTACATTAATGAAAACTTAATGAAGATGACAGATCACTCATATTCCATACCTCGTTCTTTTCCTATTGCTGATTTTAAACAAAGTCAAAACAAAAAAGTGTCCCAGAATCTCCACATTACTTGCTGGTATCTCATGAATAATCTATGGCTTCAAAATATAAAAACTTGGCTGCATATTCTAGAAGAAACCTTTTACTACTCCTCTCCATCCCCATAAAGTCTTGCTCTCATGGCCAAAAGCATGTAGAGAGCTGCTTAGAAAGTGTAATCCCCCTCCTTGTACTGATTAGGGTAGATTTATACCCTCCGCTAAGACCCTCCGGAACAGCTGATATATTACAGTTCAGTTTCCTGGCTAAAATAATTTAGATCAACCTGTAACCATACATCTTCATTTTGCTTGTAGTTACAACTTGGTTTACTAAGATTATTTTTGTCATCAAGTTTATTACAGTCATCACAAAACATATTTAAAAACACCACTTACTGTATAAGACTGATTGTTCCAAACATCGCAATTCACTGGCAATTTTTCCTAAATAGTGCTACTTGAGGAAAGGTTACATACTCTCTTTAGGTATAAATTTGTAAAAGCAAATGAATTAAATTCACCTTGTAAAGAAAATAAGAATGTTAAAAATAACTTCAGAATCAGTATGACTCATTTAGGTCTCAAAAAAATCTATGACTGGCAAAGATACCTACAATTTCATATTGTATTCAATACTTTCATTAAGACCAAAAGAATCGTTATGAAGAACTGAAATTAAACTTGTACATTGGCCTGAAAGATAAGGATTAAATCCTTAGATTTTTTTAGGATTTTTTTTTTACCAGAAAATGCACTACCTTCTAAAAATGTTGCAGCTATAGGCCAAGTACTGATATCTAAAGAGAAAAACATTAAAACTAAAACCATGCAACACAGATATCAAATTGTAGCAGAAGACATTTTTAATTGAAAATTGACTCAAAGGATAGTACAAAAGAGTTTCTTCTCCCTAAAGGGATTTTCAGATGCAGGCACAGGAATAATAAGGGGATCTTCTCCAATATGAGCATCACAATATGCCAATAAATCTGCCGCAGCCTTGGATACCTAATAGAAGAGAAGAGAAAACTACTGTAACATTTAATTCTGAGCCAGTCAGCAGTGCATATATATTCTTCATATAACATATGACAAGGGAGGCTATCATAAAATAGATCCTTTAGATTACTATGGCCCACAACTCTGAATTTGCTCTTACTAGGGCTAATAATTTGTATATACATTTTATTTAACAGAGTGACATGAGATGGTATCAATTTATATGATTCATGTTCAGCTGTTCCTCTCCATCAGAAGGAAGGTCAGGAGCATACACTCATTAAAACATGTATATGCTAATGTCTCATAAGCAATAGGAATTCTGAAAGTGTGGGTTTCTGTAGAGACTGCCTGCTTCAGCTCTTATTCCCAGTCATTAGAACAGCAAGGTTATAAGGTTTTCCACAAACCCTCTCTCTACCCTTTGCTCCTCTGGATGCAAAACAAACAAACAAGGAAAAAGTTCTTTAGGCACATGACCATGGGGTTAAAAAGAAATAATAAATCTGGAGCAAAACTTGATCATCATCTCTCATACCTCTCATTTAAGCTAAATATTGCTCTTTTCAATGAAGTCAGACTAACATCTTCTGCTTAGGAAGTTATTAAGCAGTACTTTATTAATAGTACTAATTTAAACTGGAGCACTACCTTTGTATCTTTTATTATTTTTATACATCTAAAATGAACAATTCTAAAGTCTCCAAATTCAAAATGTTGGTTTGTGCTTACTAAAAAGTCCTACAGAAATAGAATAGTGTGCTGGAATACAAGATATCTTGCATGAAATGAAAAAGGAAATATTAAACCATTTCAGCTGTAGCTGAAACCAGCTTTGTTGGTTTCAACCAACAAAGGCACAGCTTTGGCACAGCTGTGAATATTGGTGACATCAGGCCACTGTGACTACTTATTTTTTTAAAAGAATTTAGAATATATATATATATAATTTTTTTTCTGCTCAGTTAACAAGATATTTACAACTATCTGTATCTCTTTGCTTGTTTAATTATTGTGGTTTTAATATTATGACAGAGTTCAGAAAACAAGATAGGAACTCTTTACAAAAACGCCTTTTCCCTGAGCACCATGACAGCTTCTCCCAAGTCAAACACCAAGGTCAGCATGTTTACACAACTATAATGAAGAGGAAAAAGAAAACAGATTTCTGGTATTTTTTTAGCAGGTGTGTCATCACTGTTAGATTTAGCTTCCCCACACCCTGCTTGCTTTGGCACGAGTCCAGCCTGTAGTAGGTTTCAGATCAGACCTGTGAAGTCTAATCTGTGAATGGGCACTGGAGGAGGATTCACATGAATTTTAAATTAACTTCTGGAAGAAAATAACTGCCTCTTTATTTTTTAAATATCCACTAAAACATGGCTTTGTTTTAGAAAGAGAAGCAGGTCCAGAGAAGCGATTCTCCCACTTTACTCTTGTGAGACCTCACCTGGAGCACTGTGTGCAGGTCTGGAGCCCTCAATATAAGAAGGACATAGACCTCATGGAACGGGTCCAGAGGAGGGCCACAAAAATGATTAGGGGGTTGGAGCACCTCTGCTCTGAGGACAGGCTGAGGGAGCTGGGGTTGTTCAGCCTGGAGAAGGAGGCTCCGGGGAGATCTAATAGCGGCCTTCCAGTACCTGAGGGGGGCTACAGGAAAGCTGG
>BJBW01001479.1:9055-207870 GCA_004320125.1 Scolopax mira | reverse complement strand
ACCTGGTCTAGTTGGAGGTGTCCCTGTGACTGCAGGGGTGTCGGACTAGATGACCTTTGAAGGTCCCTTCCGGCCCAGATGATTCTATGATTCTATGATTTGTAGAATGCTTAAACCCACGAGCTACCTGTGGGTGGCATCCCAGTATAGACTGTTCTCCTAACAGAGGAAGCAAGAATGTTTAGGTGATTCAAAATGAGTTTGCCCTTGAATTGGCCTGTACGACAAAAGGATGGGCAGAGACACTGCATGAGAACAACCAATTGTTGGGCCAATGTAAAGCAGAAGACTGAGCACTAAACTGAGCAAATTAGAAGAGATATTCAGAAGGACCAGTGCTTCTCAAAAGAGAAGAAGGTCAAACAAAAACCTGTGGAAAATGACAGCCTTCAAGTACAAAGAAAGGGCTGTAATTATTATCAGACATTCTTCAATCACCTACTTACATAAGCACTGACAGAAGAATGAGGCTTGGGCATTCTCTACAGTAGAGGTGTAGAACTGTAATGGCCAAACAGAAAACTTAGGGACTATCCTATTCCAAATTTTCATTTAAATTTACTTGTGAATTTGTAAAAAACAGATTCTCCGAAGAAAGGCACAATGTAGCTGGACTATGAAATTCCTATCAACCCTAAGAAAGACCAAAAGACAGCAAACATACTTTTCTTTGCTAATGACCTATGCTGTCCCTCAGCAAAGTATAAACTAGCACAGAATGCACCCACAGAAGAGGGGATTAGCATGTTTCTACTAACGTTAGGAGGAATGTATCACCACAGAAATTTTGAAAAGTACTTTCAAGTAACAACAATCACCAGTACATTCATCATTATTTAAGGTATACATTTTCACTTTTCTATTTTCCTTCAAGCTCAGCAACATGTCTCAGATTAGGGCAGTTCTGTGCTCTAATTAATTTATTAGCTGGTCCTGAACTCTTGCATTCAAACAGAGCAAGTTAAACTCAGAGCCACAGGTGCCTACAAAAAGCCCAATGACATTTTCAGTGCTATAGCATAATAAGCGTTGCTGCCATAAAACGTAATAGAGAACTAGTCTAATTCTTTGAGTCCCAGAGACAGGGTTTAGTAAAGATGCCCAGCACATTTCATCTTCCATTATTAAGCTACTGAATAAGTTATTTTGTACATGAAACCAACAATCTTTCTAAGTAGTCTGACTCTATAGGAGCACAGAACCAATGCTGGATTTCAACAGACTGACCTTCCCATAACAATCTTGTTTGTTCCACATATGGATAAGCAGCACCAAGGCTGAGTATACTGGTTTTTGTTCAATGGAAAAGAATTACAATTTCAATCACCATTCTTAGAAGCGATAAACCCAGAAACATAATTTTCTGTTTCTCTGCATATTACTGTGCTTTGATATCATATAACAATAAAAAGGATTTTCACTAGCAAAAGCATAACATACATTTTTGTATCTAACTTGTTCTCTAATATGCTGATAGGAATGCCAAAAATCATGAAGCAGAGCACTTTATTCAACATCACAGTGTTTAATTCACAAATTAGTTTGCTTTTAGACAAACCACAACTGAGGAACACGGTCACATTTCAGCACATGTCACTAACTAAACATGTATTTTCATCCTTTAAAAATAAAAGGTTTGGGGAGGTGAAAACCTCCCATAGGGATTACCATGGTTAGAAAATTGAATTATGGACATTTCTTCACCTAAACTGGAGTAGCTCAGGCTCCTGCAGTGGAATGATGACCATTTGCTAAAGGGAGTTGCTAGCTGATTCACATTCCAGGAGCAATGAAAACATTGGTTACTGTGGCTGTGAGTGGTGTTGGCAAAGTCAGAACTGCGGCCAAATAAAGAGCAAAACACAGAGTTGCCTCCAGCAAGTTTCCCGCTCAGTGTGGTTATTTGGAAGGAGAGTGGCAGCAGACCTCTGCGCTCAGCATCGCGTTCAGGCTACAGCAGAGGTGGCTGCTTTAGCCTATGTCAGCACACAGAGGGGTCTAATGGCCAATGCTGTGGTTTGTTACTATACAAAATAATGTGCTGATCGTCCTATTTATGTCATAGAGAAAGTTAAATGAAGGCCACTCTATCTCACCTTTAAATTTATTTGTAGCTGAATGCTGCTGGACAGTTTCAGAATAGCTTTTATCAAGAATTAAAATAAATGCATGTAATTTGAATATTCAAATGAAGTTAGCACATTTATCATTTCTGCTTTCCAATACAATACAGCTTGGTCTGCAGATTCAAAGTAATTTATACATATTGCAGAAGTGGCTAAAGAAAAAACATCAGACTCCAGTTTGATTGATGAATTCTAACAGAAAGTTAACATTTCGTTTTTTTAATCTTTTAAAGTGCATAGATAGAGGAGATGGAGTATAAGTGTACCATTCACATCCCACATTTTATACAATTTTTTTATTCCATGTAGTGAAAAATACATCTGGTTGTCAAATTACCAAAATAAAGAAAAGAAAAAAACCAACAAACCCCAATCAACAAAACAGTCAACCTTGATGCTTTTAAGAACTAGTCTCAGGAGGACTGTGGAATTTTACCATTATATTTCAAAATAACAGAGGTGATAAGAACAGCCAAAGTTAGAACATAATCCTGTTAGCTGCACTAATAATTATAAGCTCCAATGACAGGGCAAAATGCTGCAATTACTATGTCATCTGTCTTGTCATGGATTGTGACTAATTACCATCCTTGCTATGACACCCACTCTGCTTATCCTTTACATCTAAAACAAAGAGATTCACACACATTTATTGGCAATCCCACTGCTTATCTCCCAACAGTATTCAGAAACAGTTAGGAATATTTTCTATCTTCTTAAGAAAAAAGAAAATGGAATAATAACTGATACACATAATCCTCAAATGTCAGAGCGCTCCTTGCTTTTCTGCTTGCAAAGAGAAGATTAAATAAAGCTTTATTTTGGGAAAACTGTAGTAAAGCACCAATATTATTTTTGCTTTCTCAACTTTACTTCTAGCATATTTGGAAGACACATTATTCTAATAGTTATGAGGTCACCATTCATCTGTTTTTTTCTGATGTTTCTTAGCTTGAAATCTGTACTTCCTGCTTTCTACTGACTTCTCCATGTAATTCTAGCTGTCCCTTCTGTCAGGAAGTAAGACAAGTTCAATTGTCCATCTGGGACAATCCTGGGACAAATCCTTTTGTGTTTCTTAGGGTTTACAAAAACCCACCACAGTAATATTCCTTCCAGCTACCAATCAATACACCTATAACTTCACACTCCCCTTCCCTTTTAAATTGTCCCATTTCTTTTACATCTCAACTGCAAGTTGTCTTTGTGGAACCTCAGAACACTGCATTGCTCACTGCTCTGACGGGTTGTAGGACTTGATTTTAAATCAGTTGAAAAATCCTGAACACAGCAGGGAACGGGCAACTATCAACATACTTTGAACTACTGGACTTTAATTGAGCAGACCAAACTTTTCCTGGTTAGAGCATCTACTATGCATAGAAAACAAAACGCCTTTGTAGTAGAAAAATGAGCTGGAACTTCCGATTTCCCTAGTCAATAAATAATGTAGGCACCTTGAAAATTTCCTTTTTAATGTTAACAATATGGTCTTGTCTATTATGGGAATAACCACTTGGTTATAGTTACTTGCAAAACAGTGTTTAATTAAATTATTTGGAAAGCACTGATCTTCTGTTAAAAGTCTATCTAACTAGTTTAAGCAGATGCAAAACACCAGGAAAAAAAGGAAGTTAATTTATCTACCTTCACATCTATGGTCTGGGAACTCAAAATCTCCTGTTGAAACCACTCAAAAGTCTCTTAGTAAAATCTGAGTGTAGTAAAATCTACACTGAAACACACACTGTTTCCAAGAATAAAAGGTAAAGCAGATTTTGAGGGAATAAAAAGCACATCAATCTCTTTTCACAATCTTTCATGTAATTGTTCAAAGAAGATCTAGAAATTAACCTTTCAACCTTTTGCAAATCATATTTGGTTTATGTCAGTATAGGAACCCTCAGAATACTGAAACACATTAGATTTTATTTGGTGCTTTTTTGGTCCCTAGCTGTTTTGTAAGGTGAAATAGCACCATAGAATTGCCTAGATTGAAAAGGACTTTTTCAGATCATCTAGCCCAACCATAATAAACTGCACTTTCAAGCTAGCTGGTTTTTAGGTCTACCACAGTTGCTAATAACTGTTCAATTAAACTAACTATAAAAATAACCTATGTCGTTGTTACATATGTATTTAAGAACTTAATCTTATTTAAGAACATCTGTATTTAAGAACTACATCTAACTGATGAAGCTATCTGCCTAACTGAACTAACAATGTGGTATGTGACATTTATCACTGATTCTATAAAAGCAAGTTAAAGACAATCTACTAAGTATCAACAATTTCAAATGCCAACAAACTGGACCATATTTTTCCAACCCTTTCCTCTGCTGCTCATGCACACCCATTCCTTCTAGTCAGTTCTGTTGTTCGTGCAGCTGCAATATGACTTGAATCATTCAACACTGACAAGGCAGACCTTCCCTTACTGAAGGAAAACAGAAATACCTCTCCCTGTGAATGTGATGAATTTGCCGAGACATTGTACAAGATAAAAACTATAGTTTTGCAAATTCAATGCTCTTACAAGGCGTTGTTATAAAGTACAACTGAAACTTTTATTTTCATATAAGCAACTGAAATTTGTATTTTCATATAAGCAAGACTGTCTATTTATGAAATACACTGATATTTCTGAATTATAAATACTATGATCTGATACTATTTTTAAGTTGTAATTATATACTATTGCCCCCATGCTGACTACACACAGGATTTCGTCACACAGGATGGAGAGACAAACAGACTGAAGAATGTGAACATGCTGAAGAATGAAAAATTTAATGTACAACATTTATAAACTGTCTTCCTGAGTTTGCAACCTCAGTTACAGTTTGTAACAACTCCATTACAATTGTTTGCAAAAAACCTAATTATTTAAATGCATTCCTTTTTCTAGTTTTCCACCTCTAAACTCTTCTCACTTGCAGAGGCTAGATTTTTCATCCAAATAATTATTCTCTATTTTCAGAGGCAGAGAGAGAGAGAGAGCATGTGTGCACAAAAGACATGAGCATTGCTTTCTTAAAACTTTTAATGACATTTATTAGTTCTTAGCTGCTAAACTTATTCACAAGTTTTTAGCCTTGTGAAAGGCAGAATGACAGGGAAGAATAATCCCACAGGCTTTTCTGGTTAAAAATGTCAAGAACCTCTATTTAATGGTACTGTTAGTTAAAACATTTAATCCACATATATTTAGAGGCATGATAAAACCAGATCTTCACTTACAACAGGCTACCAAGTATGAAGAATCATAACTGAACATTGCAATCATACTTATTTTTTGTGCAATTATGTCTGTGCTAAACCAGAACAAATCAGTGTAATTTAGCTCATCTCATCATTATTCAAAAGTAACGTAGTATCTTGAAGATTTATTCCAGTTCTTAAAGGACTTACCACCGAGAAACCTGAGCTGCACTTATATTCAGCAACAGGTGAAAAAGAACACCTGTCCATCTGCCAGCTGATTGTAAATATTTTGCAAAATACTGATTTTGACAGAGCTAAAAGGCATTCATAAAGAAGCAGACTAGAAGCCAGTCTTTAAAAATTGCTTTGCTAGAGCCAAGCAGTTAGCATGTAGCTAATTCACAGTACTGAGTACTGTTTTATAGCTCAACATAGAATTTTGATTTCAGGTGATCAAGTCTCTCTGAAATATTAAAGGGAAGCTGTACCACAAACATTATTTCAAAATATCAACAATAAGTCTAAGTTTACCTTCATCCTATCCATGTATGCCTCCATTTTCAATTGCTCCACAGCTTTCCTGGCTTGAGATATATTGGTTGTACTATTAGACACTAGTTCCTTCATTTCGGTTTTCCTAGAAGAGACAAAATTGAGACAATTTAAAAGCACAGGTAGCAAATACAGCCACCTGAAATCTAACCAACCCTCACCCACCACATTGACACTGCCAGGTTTCAGGTCACAAAAACAAACCTGACACCATTTATTTCTGTTCTTTTGTTCAAAAGCACCTTATTGCATTACATATTTGCATCCTCAACTCTCAGTGTGTAGTCGGAATTCTGCAAACAACATAGAGATGCAGAGTACATGGCCATTATTTCAGTGTAGAAATGGTTGCCCTGGTTCAGATTGCCAATGCAGAACAGCTGTTCACAGACCTTGCAGCCATTGTGCAGTTTGGCTCCATACCCCAGTTACACCCAGAAACATGAAAACAAATTTGGAAATGCCCACAATGGAAATGAACGCCACACTGCTCCCAACAAACATCAGAAAGAGAGAAATTTTAAGACAGAGAATGAGTCATAATTCTGACTATGGATTGAATGGGTTTAGGAACTAAGTAACAGATTAAGAAGAAATAATGCAGTGGTTTTCCAACTTTCTGCTTACACATCCCCAGCGAAGTCTAAAGATGACTACAAACCAGTAGAATATACTATTAATTATAGGAATGTATTCTTTTTTAAGAGATTTGCAGCCTTTGGCAAGGAACATCTAATAAGGTATGTCAGTGTTTGGTTTTCTTGCACTGCTACTCCTTGAGGACTTGAGGGTAAATCAACTCTTTATCATGTAGTTCTCAGCATTGTTACCAGATGACTACATTCCAACTTGAATAAACTTACAACATATATGCCCTAGGTAATCTGCACATTAGGAGACCTCACACGGATGCCATTATGCAGCACTGGTCCAGCATGAGTAACAGTTACGATCTTGAAGTCACTGAAAGTTGGGCAAAGTCACATGGAAAGAACAGGATACAACCTTGACTAGTTAATAAGACCAGGTGCTGAGGTTTCCATCAGCCAAAACACTCAGCTATGGTCTTGCATATATGGTAAACCACAAGTACCACCTGAAGCAAAATTAGCCTAGCACCAGGTGTTAGAAAACAATACAAAGTTAGGCAAAGTAAAGGACATATGGTGTGAGAACCAGATCGGAAGCAAGAGAAAACACAGAAATGGAGGTATTTTGTATTGCTGCCAAAAGAGTTTTTAGCTCAGGTCTTTCAAAATGAGTACTCTAAGCTTATTTCTGGACAAGAAGTAAACACCTAGAAGTACACAAATTTGCCTTCCTGAACCTCAATAGCTCACCTGATCCAGTCACTGTGGAATAAGACGCAAATAGGAAATTTAGTAGGAGACAGGGAATGCCTTTGCAAAAAATAATAGTATATACAATGTCTTGGGAATCTTAGAGTCAATAGAAGCACACAATCCAGAATATAAAAAGAACAGAGAAGTAACTTTAATTTCTTTGATTTCGCAAAACATAGATGTTCAAAGACGAGGCAAAGATAGTTGTTTCTTCTCCAAATTCTACAAATATGATGGTGAACTATGCTCAACACTGATTTGAAGAAGCAAAACCATCTTTTCCAGTACTTGCATAAGTCTAAGCAGGGGAAATATTACCTTAAAATACATTAATTATGCCAAATAAACAAAACATTTAATACATGCCAAGACAAAGAACAAGTTTTCTGTACCCATGTGTGTCATTAGAATGGAACACAAGTTTCCCCCTTGCATGCACTCGGATGAACTAAAATCATGTCAGAACACAGTAGCTTTTTTTTCGGTTGTCATCTTTGTTTACAATCTTTTAACTCATATTCCTCACCAGGCACGGGATTAAATACATGTGGAGGAATTGGATTAGCGTAAAATACCATGTACAGTACAAAAACCCACAACTAATTTTCAGATGTGTTTTGACTTGTAGTGGACAAGCAGAAAGGACATGAGACATTCACAAGTGCAGAATGTTCTGAATTAAAGCTCATCTCTGAACTTTTTTGTTCAACCCAACCCCCTAGCTTTTAAGTCTTGACTTATCCATAATGATAAGAACAACCACATTTATCTTTGTTTACAAAATTATACCCCCATATGATGTATGAATCATTTAAATTTTGTTATAATCTCCACAGCTACACTACTAATGACCAGAGAGACAAAAAAGTCAAAGCTAAATGAAGTCACAGAGAAATTTCTACATTTGCCACAGCCCAAGTCCAGAGGCAAATTAGAAATTTAATTTTGAATAATACATTTAAATGAAACTGAATTAAGCATCTGAAACTCCATGAACAGCCCAGAGAATTCCAGATCTCCCAAGCTTTTCTGGCAATTCATTCACTCAAACTGTAAAAGTTATAAACATTAGAAGTAGACAATTTGAATTGTCACTTGCTGCATTGAAGTAGCAAGAACAATTTCTAGTACTTGCAGCTAGTTTTTAAGTATCTACTGAAAAAGAGATTGAGTTAAGGCCATAATGGATTTTTGAAAAGCCTATCAGGCACAAAAATAATTTAAAAATCCAAACCATGTTTCCAAGACAATGCCACAAACATACTATGCCCTTACCTATATTCCGAAACAGCAAACGGGAAAAAATTTAAAAAAGAAATTATGTATCCTCTCTGGTAAACTTTTTCATTATATCAGAAAACAATCAGAATAAGAGGCTTCATAAAAAGAACTTTAAAAAAGAAAAAAAGTGGCATTTCAGCCACTGGAGAAAATTTCCATTTATCCTGAGTAAGAGGTTTGTTTATACTCTGAAGCACAAACATTTCTTCTGTTCCAAATCCTGCTCCTTCTCTGGCCTTTACACACACTTAAATAATTAACTACAATATTTCTGGAAGTGCTTAGCACCCATTTAAGTATCTAATTGGGGTTTTTTTCATATAGACAGTTCTAGTTCCACAACTTCACAAGACAGATTTCTCCCATTTGACATGTCACTTACCAAGCTACATATACATTTGCCTTCTCTCATTCTCTGCTGATACATTACATATTTGTGCATCAGTTAAGACTCTATTATATATGAAGTGATGTGACCATGAGAATTGTCAGACCAGGCTGCAATGAACTAGTCTTCTTTGCAGACAAAGCTTTGGCTTAGACTGGTTCAGCTCTCCTTAGGACCTGTGATATTCTTTAACAACCTTAAGCTTAATACTTTTTGATGAAATAATATTGTTACTTAGAAATAAAGCTCTAGAGAGAAAAGAAATTCTAATATAAAGAGAGTCCCTCTACTTGAACAACCATTCCCAGAACGTGAGGAAGCCTCCTCCTTCAAAGACTGTCTCATGGGATCTCTCTCAGTGTTTCTTTTGAGGCTGCAGCCTGACAAATGGCTCCAACCCTCTCTCCTAAAACAGCTCCTTTTAAACAGTCAAGTGTTTGCAAGGCCTTTAGATCCTGGGAAGGCACAATTAGCTTTGTATTGTATCTGGGAGGCAGTTTAAGATCATAGAATAGATTGGGTTGGAAAGGCCCTCCTAATTACAGGGGGGTTAACTAGATGATCTTTGAAGGGACTTATCTAGTTAAGGTTGCTCAGACCCCCTCCAACCTGACCTTGAATGTTTCCAGGGATAGTGCATGTACCACCTCTCCAGTAACTTGTTCCAGTGTTTCACCACACTCAGAGTGAAAAATCTCTTCCTTATATCTAGTCTAAATCTACCCTCCTTTAGTTTAAAGCCATTACCCCTTGTCCTGTCACAACAGGCCCTACTAAAAAGTTCGCCCCCATCTTTCCTGTAGACCCCCTTTAAGAACTGGAAGGCTGCTATAAGATTTCCTTGGAGCCTTCTCCAGACTGAACAAACCCAACTCTCTCAGCCTATCCTCACAGGAGAGGTGCTCCAGCCCTTTGACCATTTTTGTGGCCCTTCTCTGGACCTGCTCCAATAGGGCCGTGTCCTTCTTAAGTTGGAGGCACCAGAGCCAGACACAGTACTCCAGGTGGGGTCTCACAAGAGTGGAGTAGAGGGGCAGAATCACCCCCCTCAATCCACTGACCACACTTTTTTTGATGCTTAAAAGGAATAACTTTTCCTTCTCCTCACTTTTTAAATTACCTAAAAAGCCTTGAATCAGAAATTACTTAGCTGGATTCACTACTGTTCATTCCTGGTTGTTTTTCCAGCAGCCCCCTATTAAGTTAGATCAATACACAGGTACACAAGTCCTGATAATCACTGTAGTAACAGTAACTATGTTCATGATCAGACTACGAGCAGTCTACATGTTACTGATGCACGCTCACAGACCTAGTTTATATAGTTCATTTATCCACTGGATTTTTACCCAGTGTGCTGAGCTCATTAATGTAGCCTCTGTGACTCTTTTCTTTAAGGGGAACACTGATTGCGTTAACAAAGAATATCGACAGCAGCTACATGGCCTTTTTCACCCAAGTAGTTTCTGCTGACTGGCACACCATGCTAACCAACCGTTTCCTACAGCATTGCTCCTGAAAGCAGGGGAGCAACAGCCTTCCAGTCAGCTGAATTTTCTGAGGTTTGGGGGTTTTTTACCTCGCACGAACTTCATCCTTTTTCTGGGTGCAGTAAACTCATTGTGCCAAAGATCTTAATCTCCCGGGATCATAAATATGCTTGTGAAGAATAACTTTTCTCTATTTGTTTTTAGAATAGATTACATTGTACCCAACAGGACTTCGAAGGCCAACTTATCTTATGATAACCCAGGAAGTTGCATAAATATTTGCAGGTACAGCTTGACCATGCATAGGGGTAAAGAGTGCAACCTACATTTACCAAGCTTTATATATAAATACTTGTTAGCAAAATGCAGAAGTCTGAAATTTTGAGTAACACAAAAGCAAAATATAATTTTCAAGCTCTTCAGTATGGATTTCTACAAGCAACAAGGATGACAAGCTGCACTGAAAATTTTGCCCTCCTCCAGTTCCAAGTACAACCTTGAAACACCTTACCAAAAGAGTGACCTGTAGAATTCAATCTCAAATTGTTGAGAACTGTTGTCTTCCATTCTCTTTCAGCAACCTATAGTGATGGACCTGAAATTACTATACTAGAGAACCTGGGGTTCACAAGTCTGAAGAACACCTTCCTCACAAGCTCTGTACTTCTTGGGCAACGCAGTGCAATAGAAAAGTTAACCCAATCATGACATGAAGTCTCAGTGACACTAGTGGGAATCATCCCTGAATAATGACCTGCAAATCACACTCTGAATTGCGGAAAGATCCTCACATTTCATCACCCACTTGCAAACACACCAGAAATACAACAGCAAAAGTTACAGTCTCTCAGCTGTTTGATGCTAAACTGGTCTATCAAAGGTATTTCAAGGGAAGGGGAAAAAAAAAAAAAAAAGGAGAGAAAAAGCGAGTTAAAAATAAAAGAGTTCTATAGTTGCTGTTTAGGTAAGAGAAACTTAAGAAATATCCCTGTGCTAAGAGCACTAGCTATCTGAGCATCACTGTCCACAGGACAGCTAATTTCCCTTCATTTGCAGGGCACAAAGGGGATAGAAATAACCGCCCCTGTTATCGCAGTTCTCACTCCAAGATTTATCACACCTCATGTAGCTCTGTAAACAGAGAGGTTTGAGGCTAAGGAACCCTTTTGCTTTCTCTGTCCCGTGGCTGCAGGAAGAAATAATAGAAAGTTACTACAATTTTATACTCTATCCATTAAGGGAAAGCTTAGTAGTTCAAGCAGAAACTATTAGATTAAAGGCAAAACTATTGTTCATGATAAGAAGAAAATATAGTTTTCATTCCACAAATACAGTGACTTCAAAAATAACTGCTGATCATGTAAATCATGCCATGATTTGGCAAAACAGCTGAACTTCAACACCGCAATTTTCATCTAACAGAGGTACTACACCCAGTCCAACTCTCACATTCCAAAAATTCTTGCTACAATGCCCAAATCTTTTATTCAAAAACGTCATCTCACTTCTCAACATTTAAAAATCTAAGAAAACAATGGCTGAACCAATATGACATTTCACAATGACAATCTTTTTAGGTAATACCTATATCATCAGCCTACAGGGTATGTTCACAGTCCAGCAAACCATCAGAGATCCAGAAAGCTTGTGACAGAAAGATGAGACCTACCTACTATTTTACCTCTTCGGTTAACTTTAAAAGATAGTTGTGACTTTTAAAAGAAATACACGGGGAAGTTCGATTATTCCACTTAAATCCTGTTTAAAACATACTGTAACTGAATTGTAATGTATTAAAGTACAGCAAACACCTCCGAGAAGCCTGGCACCTTATTATCTGCCAGACAGAAACATTTTTCGAGTTGTTATTCCGAGTTTTCTGTCTCACTTCGCTACCTTAATCGCTGTGCAGTACAGCAGTTTACAGCCCCGCACACCAGCGATTACCGCCAGCAGCAGCCGGGCAGTAAGATTGGAAGATTTATCCCTCCATCAGCGCGAACCAGCCAGCAGGAAAAGCACTTTCTTGAGCCTTCACACCCGCCAGCTGCTGGCAGGGGAAGGGGCAGGCTGGGCACAGACCCCGCACCGCCGCCCGCGGGAAGAGGTACCTGGGTTTTTCCGGAGAAGGACGATTCCCCCCCCCCCCCCCCCCCCCCACCCCCCCGACCTCCCCCCCCCCCCCCCCCCCCCCCCCCCCCCCGGCGGGGCGGCCGCCAGCCCCCACCCCCCACCCCCCCCCCGCCCCCCCCCCCCCCCCCCCCCNNAGGGACAGTTCCCCCCCCCCCCCCCCCCCCCCGCTCCGAAGGCAGCGACGGCGGAACCCAAAGCCCGAAGCTGACTTTTGCGGATGACGGGTAACTCCAGAAGGCGCGGCCGCTGCTGCGTTGTTTACCCACAGCCGACGGGGCCAGCCGGGGCGGAGGGAGGCAGCCGCGGGTTTCCCAGGACACCGGAGCCGTCGCAGCCACGGAGAAACCCCGGCACGGAAACGCCGCGACCGGCCCTCCCGCCCAGCCCACGCCCCGGCCAGGGCCCCCCCTCCTCCACCCGCCTTGCCCGGCCTTCACCCCTCCTCGCCCCGCACAGCACCTTCCCCCGCCTCCCGCGCAGCGGAGGGGTCCCGCCCGGCGCCGCCGGGGCACTCACCGTGCGGGGCGGCGGCAGGCGGGCGGGCGGGCAGGCTGCTGTCAGCCCGGCGGCGGCACATGGCCGGCGCTGAAGAGGCGGGGCGGGGCGGCCGTGGCCAACGGCTGCCACCGCCCTCGCGCCTCCCGTGGCGCGGGCCTCCCCGCGCGGCCGTTAACGGCCCACGGCTGTCAGCCGCCTGCGGAGCATAGGGCGGGAAGCTGTCCTCGGCCGTGAGGGACGCCTGAGGCACCGTCCCGTCCCGCCTCCGAGCGTTACTGTTCCCCGTCCCGGGCAGCGGCGCCTCCTTTGTACTGCCTCAGCCGCCAGGGATCAGTCACCCGCCGAGCGGGCAAAGCCCGTAGGATAGCAGGGTTCTGAGGGGGAGAGCCCACAGTGCCTGTCCCTGCCCTCACGCCGACCGGAGGAAGGGTTTTGTGGGATTTTAACTTCACCCATAGTGAAAAAAGGGAATCACTGTGGAAAAAAGGAACCCATAAGACTCACCTTGTCAAAGCTAAGAGAATAAAACGATTCCGCTTTATAGATCGATTTTTATATACTTCTCCCTTACAACTTTGAGAGTCATATAGGTCAGTGGCATTTTTAACTGAAAAATTTGTCGGCCCTACTAATTGTTGTTAAATGTTGGCAGGAATATCATCACCACAATCTCATTAATTTTGTTCTCCAATAAAGGTGGCTGCTCTTTCTGGATGTATGTACATTTGTCACCCTATTCTCTTACCTGGCTATCAGCATGTTTTATGAATTCCATCTTAATAAAGCAGAAGCATTTCCAAGTCACATTTATTTTCTATACAAAAGAGAATAGGGGAAGAGCCCCATTATTAAATCACCAGCCTCATCAAAAACTGCTGGAAATGCAGCAGGAAGAAGGTAAATGTTACTAAATAGATAATGTTCATAAGCTTACCTTAACCAGAGTTCATCCAGAAACTTAACTGGCCCACAAGAATCCCGCAAGTGCTATCAGATGGATAGACCTTGCCACAAGAACCTCTCCCAAACCCAAACCCTTCCAACAGCAAGAGCCTTGCATTCTCTCAGAAGGCTCCCAGAGCTCCCAGTCCTTGATTTCCACCCATCGCCTTTTAATTCTTTCCCTCAGAGAATCCAGAGCAGAGCTGCATTTTTGCCTTGCCTTAGCTCAATTAGGCTTTCAGGGAGGAGGCTGTTGGGAAGGGGAACGTCTCTGAGATATCACTGCACCTGAATTGTAGCCACCCATCCCACAGGAAGGACGGACACACGCACACATGTGCAAAGTGATACCCCTTTGGGCTTCCCCACTGCCAATCTTGTACCACCACCACCCCCCATTCCGTTGGGCAGCCACATGATGTAGGCTATAGACAAAACTTTCCCACTGCATGATTTTTGAAATGAGGCATGAGAACCATCAGAAATTGATCTGGAGTAAGGTATGCAAAATCCCTAAAAAGAGAGACGAAACTAAACAAGAGCCATGTTTCTAATAATATCAGAGAATTTGATACAAAGATCTGTTTATTACCCAACAATGTGACAGTGTATATACAAAGGCAGTGTGAAATGTGACATTTACAGGAAATTTCAGTACATCATGCACATATACTATTGCAATGTTATTTTAATAGTTCCAGAATGTTAAGCTGAATAAATATTCCTTACTTCAAAAAATCATTTTTACTTTTACATAAAAATATATTATATTGCACTCTTTACAAGGCCAGCAATTTTGCATATTGATTTTTAACAAATGGAATTCTACTTTATAAAAATAAGCCTTTGTAAGCAACACCCCAAAACCACATTATTTGTATTTCTTTCCTTTAAATAAAGCACATCACTTAAACATGAGCCAGGAAACTTCTCAGTCTGTATTTGGACCTTACATTAACACCTAGACAGTGAAACACATGACTAAAGCCATCCCATACAATGCTGCTACAATATACGCAATTGAAAATTCAATTCATACAGTATGTAGTCACTTGCTTAATTGAATCAAAGATCAGCCTGTGTGTCATGGACTAGGAGAGTATTTTTCTTAGGTTTTGTAGTTTGAAAAGTTCTTCAATCACAGAGTCGTAAGAATTTCCAAAGACTGGAATTTTCAAAAGTAGTATCAAGATTTCTTGCGTGTATGTCATCTTTATCACAACTTGACAGTTTCATATAAGTGTTTTGAAGGCAGATGAACCTTAAACATGAGAAGATACGGCAGTTCATCTGTATGGCAACAGCAGAACGTGTCAGATGAAAAAGCAAAGCAATTCAAAAGAAAAATGTAAGCGCATCAGACTCGCGTAGCATCCTTGTTGTACCGTTCACATGACCAGTAGGCACTCGCTCACTGAGTCAGGTTTAGAGGTCTTCAAACCCATCAACTGAAATGTTAATTTTTGATCTGGCTTAAGAATTCAAATTTAAGCCTTTCACAAATGAGGCTTATTTTTTCCCCCCCTCAAAAATAGCACCTAGGAATAAATAACATATTTGCACAGTGTATCTGTGTAAACTCTTTTCCAAATCATCTGATGCCTATGAACATTGATTATTCAAGCAGTTAGATTCAAACATTTTACAGTGTATTGAACTTCCGTGACACTAGAACAGGCACACATCTGTGCCACCTTAATCACTTTTTTTTAGAGCTCTGGAAGATAAGCTGTGTGTGTACATAATATATATATATTCTGCCACAGAACTGCCATAGCTGGTCGTTACAAAGTTAGGGAGTTAACACTACATTCAAAAAACAAAACAAAACATGATCTAACTATTGCTTCATGATGCCATGAGGTGTCCACCCATCACTAAGACATGTATTTTAATTTTGCCTTTTGTAAAGACTATTACACTAACAGAGAAGATGGAAAAAGTTACAAACGTAAAGATAACGGAAGGTAATTGTTTAGCATTATAACACCATAAAATGGTGCAAAAAGCACCTACTAAGTTCTTTGCTTCTCAGAAAAAGCAATTTTAAGTGGTCTTGGATTTTTAAAGTTTTGGGTCGCTTATCCCAGAGCTAACTATCCCACACTCAACTAATCAGATATACATATGCTGATATTCTAATAGATATTTACAGAACTTTACACTGCCAATATTTTACAACATAAGAAGGGGAATAAGCATAATTTTTTTTTAAATACTTCTGTCCAAGAAGTGATTTAAAAAATACTATTATGTTTTATATTGCAGCATTTTGGCTTGTATGTTAGAGCATTTATGAGTCACTTTGCTGGTATTTGAGTATATGACCAGAGCTTCCTGGTGACCTGGATATGCTTCAGTTTTGTGCATGCACTTAGGCAATTTTACAACCACCTTAGATCTTTATAAAAACCTGGTCGGTCATTCTAGAGACATTCAAAGGACTTCAATATCCAGTTAAATATGAGATTCTATGATCTATTTTGGATTTAAAGTGCAGAGACACTAGTTAGCAGCAAAAATAGTCATCACCCAGCCGCGTAGCTGCTAAGGAATGAATAGAACATGGGTAACTTCAAGCGCTGCTGGTCCTTGCGACACCAAGCTATAACGTTTCCATCACTGTTAGCTGTGAACAAGTGATGCCCATCACAGGAAAATGTAAGGCTGAAAAACAAGACGACAAGCTATTTTTATATATATTTGGTTATTTAAAAAGACATTAAAAAAAAAGAAATCCATAAGAGTATAGCTAACAAAGATTAGCTCTCAGGCAAGACCCAGTAAGTACATTAACATTGTAATATGTTTGCATTTACCTGCTTATTCATTTTCATAACCAAAAAGGCTGAACTACAGCTTTGTTGGGCACTTCACCACACTGTACAGTTCAGTGCTCATTTCTTTGCAGCGCCAAAGAAAAGGGTCGGCTCAGTAGCAGCATCCTCCTCTTTCCCTGGGCTGCCCCTTCTACTGAAAGGAAGGCTGTTCAGCAACAGAACTCAGTACCCTCTGAACTTGCTGCTGACAAAAGCAGAAACTAAATCCATCAGATTTCATGGCACAGCACCGGACTTTTGTTCAGCCAGGCATTTTTTAAGCTATAACATTAGTAAAGCCCTTCAGCTATGCCACGTGTGATGTTAGAGAGCGTGAAGGTCAGCATCCATTTTCTGTCTCATTTAAGCAGGAAACTTTAAATTATTCAATAGCTACTAAATCATTATCAACAAGCTTTGCGAAATATGCTTCTTAAAGGAGGTAACAGAAGGACAGTAACTGCTGTCAGATGCTGGTTTTTGTTGCTAAAAGTGGTAATTATTGGTTTAGGTTTAAAATGATATTCCAGCAATGGTCAAAAATTTTTTTCAGAGTAATTTGTGACTATGCTAACATTAAAGTGATAAAAACTTGGCATAAAACTAAGACCTCTGTGCAGGGTACTGTACCACTGGAGATATCAAAGACTCAGGCCTTTGACTATGTTCTGAAAACACTTTGGCATGAAAATAATTCTGCTTATATAAATCATCAAGGAGACTCAAAGAAAATACAGAAGCATTCCAAAATGGCAGCTTCCAGGCTCCTCTGAGTTTCCTCTATTCCCTTTGTCCACCATTTCCCTCTAACATCAGGAAAAAAATGACCAGGGAAAATGCAGTGTTTTCATGTATTTCTGAGAGAGAAAAAAAAAAAATCTATTTAAGTCTGAAAAAGTTAATGTTATCTGATGATTTTTACACAAATTCTGGGGAAAAATATTAAACTTAAGAATAAGAAGAGTAGCTATTATTCATTCTCAAGGGAATCCTGCTAATTTCTATCTGCCAGCAGCAGAACCTAGTTATTACTGTAATTACAAATACAGTACACTTGTGCTCATTTTGCTTTCATGAATAATTAGTAGGATTGCATTGCTCTTTTTAGACATGGGTGTTTACCTCCTGTTCTCATGTCAAATCCACATTCAATACTCAAGGCTACTTTGTTGTGGGTTTCAGGGGGTTCTGTTGTTTCTCCCGCTTCCCCCCAAGAGAAAAATCTATTTATGGTATAATTAAGATCTTTTTACCTTACAATAGGTTTGGCTGACTTCGAAAATGTTATTTCTCGTACTGGCTTCAAGTCCCACGTACTCCACAGTCTGAAATTAAAATGAATTTTTCTTCACATTTAATTTTACAGGTATTTCAGTGATAAACATAACCCGTTTAGCAACTGCTAAGACTGGAATCTGAACAACAGCTTGCCCATCTTCTTTAAAGCCCAGTTATCAGCATGACGTTTGCCTACATATTCTCAAACTGTGAGCCTAAGTTATAAAGTTTCAAATGCTTACCTTACAACTCCATTTTCAAGTCCCCCTGCAATCACGTTGACAGACACTCCTTCAGGCTGGTTAGAGAAAGCAACGGAGCAGATACTTTCCCTGCAGTGCACGTGTCCCACGAGATCACCATTAACTGTCCAAAGTCTCAAATCACTACCCCCTCCAACTGCAACAGAACATAGCAGCACGGCAGTATTAGAAAAATAAATCTAGACTCCAGCTAGGTCTATGCAGCAGAATCTTTAAGTGTTAAAGAATTCAACTTCCCAAAAGATCAGAAGGTATAAATGACTGGGTGATGTGTGCTGCAGTGAACAATTAACTCTTCCCTCCTTTTGTGACAAGGAATGTGCAAACCACCAAGCCATTACAGGGATTTAGAAGACATCACTTCATATTTATGGAACACCGCACTTACAAAACATTATATTAATTTACTTTTAATGGCCAATTTGACTAACCATATTTTGACCAATAATGACTAACAGGGAAGCACTAAGGGGGAACTATCCACTTTAAACAGTTAGTTCTTGTACCTTGGCTTGCATTTTAAGCAAAATACGTAGAAGTAGCTAGCAGAGTTATCTTACCTGGTTACCTGGGATAATTTGATTCTATCAAAGAGCTAATAACCTAGCTACTGCTTTGTCTTAAAAGGGCTTAAACTCACGTCTCTTACCGTGAATTAAAGAAGAATACAGTCTTTTCTAGAAAAGATAAATTGGTTTGTGAGCAAGAGAAATGGAGTTAAAAGTCTCCACATCAGTTTAAAACGTAAATATTTGGTTTCTGAAATAACTTCCCCTTGTCCTTTAATACTATAGACTGTGAGATTTTATTTTTCCTCTAGATTGGGAACAGTATTAGTTTCAGTTCAGTCTATGGAGATCTACAGTGAGAGAAGGTGTCTAAAAGATACTGCAGTATGTAAACCCTATCTTACTCAAGGCAAGAGAGAAATAAAACTGGCTCAAAGTGAGAACTGGGTCAATAACTGTCTTCTAACAATATGAATAAAAAAAATTAATCTCTCTTCTTATTCTGTACCTCCTTGAATCAATGGAACAGTACTTTGTCATTTAGATGGAGCCTATTTCACCCTCAGTCTCAAGTTAACACAATACACACAGGCATCCTTAGAGACAACAAAGTGGCTTGAGGGCTCTGACTTTGTCCTGCTTTCCCAATACACAGCACTGCAGCACACAGTCAATCTTCAAGTCAGTGAGCATCCCCATTTCTAAAATACTCAAAAAAAAAAAAAATCACTGCTCAAATAGGCCTTCATGCTGTTTCTGGATGAGCACATTATGTAGAAAACAAGACAGTATAAAAGCCTACTTTAAAATAAGATGGGAGAGAATTATTTCCTTCTGTAGTAGATATTTGTATTAGGGCTCCTATTTCTGCTTTAGTATAGATGTTATTCCTCTTCACTTTAAACTAGTGAATAGCGAAGCAAATCTGTGTTTGCTTCTGGGTATATGGAAGCATTTAAAGTGAGAGTGAATAACAAAAATTCTGTTGCTTTGTAATACACTGTACTCCCCTAAAGAACTGTATCTTTGACAACAAATCCCTGGTAAAATGAAAGCAGCCAGCTTCACAGAATTTAGGTCTCCCAGAAATCTGTTGAAATTTCATGACTTTTTACATAGAGATCAACCTGTTATTTTTGTATCTCTACATTGTACTCAAACAGCTGCCTAGTTATTACTGGAGAAATTTATATGTTACTGAGTAAAAAAAAAAAAAAGAGCACTCCTGTTTGACCCAATGCATATCCTGATGATTAACACACAGTAACTAATATAATAGCAAGTCTCATGATTTATTTGGTTTGCAAGTCAAAATAGCTTTCTTGACTGCCAAATATACCTGAATCACAAACTGTTGCAATATCACCAGTTGTTTCACTTGCCGAAACCGCAGTCACAGGACTTTTGTGTCCAGCCAGACTCTGGACATAGCACAGCCTGGAAAAAAAAAAAGAACAAGCCTAACGTTCAAATTCAAGCACAGAAAATGTTCTTTGAAGAAAATATTTAAGAGCTATATTAATTTCAATCAACATTTTGCATCATTATGGTATTATTCATATTCATTCTAGAACTCTAGCTCCACTCATGGGATGAAAAACAGTAAGGGTGTGACTTCACATTAAGATACACGTGGAACAAATTCTGTTAAAAGGGTAAAGATACCCAAAAAGTTGGAAAATGGGCATTTGAAAGAAAGCCATTGGAAAAGTTACATATATACTTGTACCTGTTCAAATCCCATATGATGCAGGTTCCATCTTTGCTGACACTTATCATTATACTGTACGGTTTGCACACAAACAAGCTTGTTATTTCTGCTGTATGACCATACAGATGGACTTGAGACTCCATTTCTATCTCTGAAGGCTGAAAAACAGCAAAATAAAACATGGACTCTCATAAAAATAATTTTTAAAAAAGCCTTTTTGTTAAGAGGATAAGCCTAGGGACAAGTTTAATTCTTAGATTTAAAAAAAAAAATGGTTTCCATTGCTTTCAATGTTATCCATTTAGCAGTGTTGTTAGTGCTTTATTGTTTAATGCCTTATAGTGATAAGCAATACATACCATAAGTGTTCCAATTTTTGCTTCCAGTACTTCAGACTAAGCAAGCATTTTGATGTAGTCCAATGAACCAAAATGAATAACTATTGTACTACTTCTCAGCTGCACACCTTGAAATCAGCTGATTTGTTTTCTGCAAGATTGCTATTTCTACATGACAATCCTCAATATTTCAGCATCTAGAAAAAGCTACTTGGAAACACGTAAGGAAAACTCAACTCAGCAGTTATCACTCGGTGTACAGTAAATTACTGGGAATTCCTCAAGTTGGTGTCAAGTCCTTCCATGATACCAAGTTGGAAAAATATGCAGGAAGTCAAGTTTAAATATAGAAACTGCTAGATAAAAATTAAGGCAGCAAATTTAACACCAAATGACTTCTTATTCAAGTTCAATAATTTGAAGTGATTCAGGCCTCCCGAAAGCTGGCTAAGTTGAAGGAGATCCTTAATCAGAATACTAATGTTTTAATTAAGACAATCTGCTGTAGAGAGATTAGAACCTTTGTTAAAAAATGAACATTTTTCTGCTTGTTTCCTCACATACATGGAGAGCATATTGTCTCCATTTTTGTATGAGGATACAGGATGCATACAGTACTCCAAAAAGCTTCAAAGTAGAAAGAGACAAGATAAAAATATACATATGCTTAAGTCTTTATGCTAAAAAGGTCACTAACATCTATGTAATGTTGCAAAAGTCAATATCCTTTGAGAACAGGAAGGCCTGACATTTTGCTCTTGCTACTGAGCATCTCAAAGTCAGTCAAGTATTAAAGTATCCAGTTGTCATTCTCAGAACAGGTGATATCTCACATACGCAGATTCTTCTTTAGTCATTGCTCAGTTTAGAGAGAAGAGTTGTACCATTTTTTTTCATAACAGCAACTATCAAGACTTCTGATTTTCTCAAGAACAACTGATTTTAATAAACCTTTTACTGGGGCTCCTCCCACCTCCTTTAAGTGTTTGCTGTTGATCTTCACTTCAACACCTGAATTGAAAAGCAGGATTCACTTTTAGCAGCTTTACTCTATAGCACTAATAGCTCTGGTTTATTGATTCTTCACTGGGTTATTGTAGCAATCATGTAACGAGACAAGCTGAAATTTTAGCACCAACTGTATTAAGATCTAATAAATTATAAAAAAATTACCTCATGACTAAGATACCATCCCTTTTTAACTTCCCACTTCCTTTTAGATGACAACAACTAAAATAGTATCTAGATGGGAAAAACATGCAGGTATGTATCTACCTTTAAATAGCAGTTCTTTCTGGTGGTTACCTGAAATGGTCACCTACAGCACTTGAGTGAAGAATTTAAGTGATCAGTGACCAGTTTTACTCCGATTAAAGTGCTCTCCTTCTGTTTGCAAGACAAGTTTAATGGTCAGGAAGCGAAGGCTGGAGTAATTTGTACAACCAGAAAACCTTGGTTGAGACTTTCTTGAAGGTATGACATTGTCAAGATAGATCACAGATTTAAAGCAGTACTTCATTAGGTTTTTTTAATCATATTAAATAAAGACTAGGAAAAATAGAGCATCTGAAGTACAACACTGAGGTATTTTTGAATTCTGACAGCATGCCTTTGAATTCCCATATCCAATTAACAACATGATATCTGTTTTATGCCTATGGACTGAATTTATATAGATGTGAAACAGGGCAAACTATTCACATTTCAAGTACAGCATTATAACAAGCTGTTCACTTTGTCACAGAACAGCTGACAAGATGCATACAGAACAGATGCTAGGAAGCACATTTGCATTCCCTGCAGCTCTGACTTGGGTAACTTACTCAACAACAGGAGCTACAAAATTGGCGCAAGGTCAGTCTGCCTGGGGCATGTAAAACTGTCAGTGCTGAGAAATTCAGCAAGGAGGGTCTCACAGACAACATCTGTGCAGCTAAAACAAAAAAAAACCCACAAAACACACCAACAAACTAAACCTCTTGTTTCTAGGAAATACAGGGAACTAAAAATCATAACCCCGCTACTAGAGTTTCTTTTTAGCATTGCCAAAGCCAGGTATATTAAATTTCTGGTTTAGTACCTACAAAAATATTTTTAACTGGAATTCAAGTCTCAAAACAGGTTATTTACAAACTCACTATTCTGGCGAGTTGTTAAGGTGCCTGACTTCAGGCCCAACTGATTGAAGCTTGCAGGCTTCAAGTTCTACTTCATTTTTTTAAACTCAAAGTGCTGCTGAACTCAGGAAGTCCAAGTGGCAGAAATCATCATCAGAAACTGTAAGAAAGCCAAGGAAGAAACCACTTTATGTTTATGTTCTTCCCACTCTAAGCATCTGCTGTTTGCCACTGTTGAAAACTGGAAACTGGGTAGGCAATAGCAGATCATACGAAGGTTCCTTCTAGCCCATGCTAACACCACAATTCAAGAGCATCAAGAGTACAATACTACAAATGTGTTTGCCAATCCTTGTATCTGTAGCAAGCTAAATTTGAGAAATCAGTTTACATGGTGCTAGGGGTAATCCTGTAGACACACCTGAAGTGACCTGTCAAGGCAGTTACAAACTCTTTGTTAAAACTATCAAGAGTGTAAGTTACTGGAGAAGGTCAGACAGAAGCTCAAAAACTTAGCCTGAACTACAAGATGAATTTGGAGTTCCTCTTTTGTTTTCATACCATGCTTGTAAGCACATATTGTCAGGGCGATTACTACCAGTATCTCAGTATCTTTCACTAATTAAGCAATGCAAGTTACTTTCCTCCTCACAGGTTTTCCCCTTGGGGAATATGACAAAGTGAAGAGGTTTAGTGGTTATCATATACGCTGTCAGAGATTTCATCCCGGTTCTCTGCAGTATAACAGCCTTCTGCATTTATAAGGTTTTTTGCTTTGGGGAAATGCGTTCCACAATTTCAGTTAAGGCTTTGAAAAGTCCTGTCTCCTTCACAGAAAAAGTTACTCCTTAATGTAGGGAACTTCATTGTGCCAGAGACCTTCAGTTCCAAGCTCTAGCCTGAACACAGTCAGTGCTCTATGTATAATCAGTTGTGTACCCAGATGATGAGGGCTGACTAGCAGTATGTGAACAACAGCTTAAGAAAAACCCACAAATAAATGTGCTGATAAATCTACTTAAAAATGTTAAAGAGGATCCTTCAAAAATAAATACTAAATAAGCACTTGATCTTTTTAGCAGTTGTCCTGAAAATAATATATTCCCCTTTTCTCACTTTTCCTGTTCAAAAAAAAAAAAAAAAGACTGTAACAGCAAATACAGCTAAATCCTGAAATATAAGTCCTGACCAGTGGAACTTACCGTATTGCTAGTGAATCTGTTCATATATGCTGTGATGACACCAGATTTACTACCTGTGAACAGCTGACAACTGTCTGGCACCCAAGCACAACTTGTTACCTTGGAAAGACAAAAAAGCCAAAAAAATTTAGAACAGCAACTATTCTAATTTCTATTTTCATTATGTTATAGCATTTGGTCAAACTGATTCTTTATTGGTTATCCTAAGAAAAGCCTTGTAAAATACCTAAGCTAAAGAAATTAAAGAGTTAAATCTAGCTGTTTTATGTCAGATTTGCTATTACCTCAGAAACTACAATAAAGAGTAGTTACCCGTTACCCCTTGTCCTCTACTCGCCAGTGAGAGGACGAGGGATGACAGGCATAAGTTGGAACATAGGAAGTTCCACTCAAATATGAGAAAAAACTGCTTCACAGTGAGGGTGACGGAGCCCTGGAACAGGCTGCCCAGGGAGGTCGTGGAGTCCCCTTCTCTGGAGATTTTCAAGACCCGCCTGGATGCAGCCCTGAGTGATGTGCTCTAGCTCTGGGCAATCCTGCTTCGGCAGGGGAGTTGGACTAGATGATCTCTATGGTCCCTTCCAACTCTAAAAACTCAGTGAAATTCAGTAAGGAAAACTGTGTAGCTTAGATTTCTCAGCTAAATAACAGTCACAACTGCAGGCCAAATCATCAGACAAAATCTTTCTGGTAGAATCTCACCAACCATTGGAACATAACTGAGAGTATATAGTGTTCCCAAACAACCTTTTGGACAATCTTTTTCAGATGAACCCTAAACTACAGTGGAGTCCTGCTTCTGATGTGAGACATCTATATTTTTTTTCTTTTGTTCATTTTTCTTGGATCAGAAGGTAAGCTTTAATAAATCCACACCATTATTGCATAGGAGGGAAAAACTACAGAAGTCAAATGCATTCCAAATGGATCTTTACCTAGTACAGGTACACATCCAGGAGCAAGATACACTGGAGCAATGAGGGACACGTTCCAAAGGAGAATCAGATTAAAACCAGTTATGTTTGGATGCTCATCTCCAAGAAAAGTGAAAGCAAGAGTTTCTACTGCCAAATCAGGACACCACTTAAACTAACAATATTAAATTGGAGACCAAGAGACTGATATTTTTACCTGATGGAACTGTGAACTCTGTATAAAGTTTACTGGAGGTTCACTTTGTTTGCTTTTCAGTCGTAAAATGTTATCAGCATATCCCCAGCTCAGGATAGCTGACCACTGAATATCAGTGCTGTGCATGCTTCTCACACCTGAAAGACAACATACACAGCCAAAGAGTTGATCACTTTGATAATCAACAATGAAAACTTCAAATCCGTGTTTTACCACAAGCTAGAATGTAAACAATTCCAAAGTTTCAAAATAGGATATTTTCTGTTAGGCTATGGCTTTATCTGTAATATGCTATAAACAAACAGTTTTCAGAGACTAGGTAAACATTCAGTGTTCTCCCAAGACAGTTTGCAACCTGGACAAAGCTTTTTTGAAGAAATGTTACACCTATTGGGAGAAAAGGGGGAGAAGCTGACAGTACTTCCTGGCTAGAGAAATGAGTGTTCATAATTTCAAAGAGAATGTTACTTATTTTTGCTGACTAAACGTGAAGCTGATAATTTTTAAAAAAAACCTTGTCTGGGTTTTTTTACCTAGAAAACAAAGGAAGAGTGCAAGAACCTGTTTATACATTTTCAATAAGAATCCCTCCAGGGAGTTTATCTGAAAGCAGAAGATCCATCACTGCTTTTCATTGATAACTTTCTTCATTCTCTGTGTCTAAGGAACATTCCTTTAATTCTCCTTTCTGTTGCGACATGTTTGGTTCAACTGTTCTTCAGCTTTTCTTTGACTAAATCTGCTGTCAAGTTCTAAAGTTAAACCCTCATGCTTCAGCCACTTTAATAAAAAAATATTAACTTAATTACAGGATGCCTCTATGTAGTTTTGAAAATTACAAGTAAAATCCAGCCTCTAGGAAAGATCCACCCACATGGAAGCTGTTACTGGATTTATAAATCAGTCTTCAGCAAAAGTAATTAAATTTGAGAAGTTTGCTGGAGAATAATAATAGCATTAAATTTTTTATGGCTCATTTTCACATGTATTGTGTGTGTAGAGAAAAAGCACAAGTTTATACCTTGCTCCTTGCTATATATCATCAAAAGGCAAAACTTGCGGGACAGACCGCAGATGGCTTTAGTTGGCAAAGCCTGGAGAGACCCAAACCTTTCTCCATGTGGTTGGCTAAAGCAGACAACAGGATCTGGAGCACTTGGGGAACCAACATATTCTCCCCACTTCAAGCCTTTAATCCATGGTAGTGGACTCTAAACCAAACACAAATACAATTAAAATTAAAAGGGGGTAAAAAAAAAAATTAGAAAAGTATTGTTTCATTAGTAAGGGAGAATTATTCGTATCACATCCCCACCAGCAAGCACACGGTAAGGACTGCTGAAGTATTCTGAAGATACTAGAGAGACAAGTATGAATCACTGTACTATCAGCAGCTACACTATAAGCTTTAAGGGAGTTCTCCCACTTTAAAAGCTGAGATAGCAAGCTGGCAGCTCATGTAATGTAGTGAAAACTACCAATTTCTTTACATGCAATGATTCAGTTCCTCACTGGACTTTAGGGAAAGCAAGTGTTTGAAATGGAGAAAGCTGAACTGTCCCACAGACAATGAAAAAGTTGAGGATGGAAGAAAATACAGTATGTGTTTACCTACTATAGGTTTGCACACAGATTACAGATGTCATAATTGAATGAATTTTGAATTTCCAACACCTATTTGCTATAAATTAAGATCTGAATTTATCTTGGTTGACACAAAATATATCACAAACACAAAATAATTTTCACTATCACTTCACTAGTTTTGTGTATTTTTCTTTACAGTACCACATGGGTAATAAGTTGCAGGAAACTGTAAACTAAGGATACAGTAATTACAGCATATGAATGTTATTTAAACCATTTTGCAAATCAAAATGACATACTGGATATATTATTTCTTTAGTGTGTTCTCTGGTTTCTCTGAAAGCAAACTGCACTAGTAATCCCATGGCAGCAGGAAGTTCTCCTTCCATGATAAGCCTGGATCCAGGCCTGCTCACATGAGCTGCATGGAACAGCTGGCGAGGTGTTTGCCCATATGTTTTTATCATTGTTTCAAGGGCTCTTCTCTGAACAGGATCCTCAACAGCAGAAACATCCATCCCAAAATAGGTCTAGAGAAGAAAAAAAAACAAAAGGGAAGAGACAAGAATAAGATTGTCCGGTTTGTCTTTGGGAAAGATTTCTCAACACATGCACACAAATTTAGAGGCAGGCTCTTCAGTTGTTTGGTGAAGACTTGGACCAGAAACCATCCCACAATGGCTCTGCTGACTGAAGAGCCACCGGGAACAGTAACCTTATCACCACTTCTTTATTGGAGGTAACTACCACTAATCATGTGAGCTGCTTCTACATGCATCCTGTGACTAGTTTCTGTCAAAGAAAATTTCTAAGTAGACCTTTACTAATCTGTACAAAACCAGATTAGTTGCTGATAATTAACAAACAATTGTAAAAGTTTGTTTTCTGTACCTCTCTTTAATTAATACATTAATCAGTGTAGGGTAGGAGGAAGAACCTTCATATTTCAGGAGAGTGGGAATTCTTTTGTTTCCTCTGCTTATCTTCTTCATGTCTCTAATTGTGTACCACATACTCTTCCTCAGTCACACTGACAAAGGTACACTTTTCACTTTAAAAACAAACATGGTCCCACAAACTTAATATTTGAAGTTAAAGGTAATAACTAAATGAGTATTTAAGCACAAAAAAGGGAAAGCATTTGGGTGGATACTTGAAAAGAAAAAGGCTCCACTGCCAAACACTACTGTTTTATTACCTCTTCCAGCTATAGAATGAACACTAAACACAAAGAACACGTTTGAATGCATTTGAAACCAGGACTGCCTGGCTGAGCAAACCTTGGTAGGAAGGATTGAAGCTAAAGAATACAGTCTAAGATATTCATGTCAAAATCAAGTAATGAAACTGAATTCTTTACATTAAATAAAGACTTATTTGAAATTGAATTTACTGAAGGAGAAAGTGCTCATTAGAGGGAAAAAACAAAATGTACATGAAAGGAAGACACAAATAGTGAGCTCAGGAAAAATAGAACTATTTTAATTGTATCAAAAGCTACATGTTTGAATAAGATAGGAGCAGGTACAAACAGAATACCTGTATATCACTGCAAAAAACTACCCAAAAAGTCTAACCTCTGTACCTGTTCCCCTCTATAGCTATCTCAAGGAAAGACAGACAAAAGCAAATTCACCGAATGGCACAACCACCCCTGGGATCTTAGCAATTATGCACTGAAATGGTTAAAGCCTTTTCTTACTCTTCTGTGTTTCAGGGAGCAAGGGATCTTGCTTCAATGCTGGATGTTTTTCAAGCATGTAAGAGGAACTTTTCCCCATTAAGTTCCCAAGTACAACACACACACAGAGTGCTTAAAAAATACTTACTGCAGGATGAAAGACATTAATAGCCTGAACAGAGGCCTTGCCTTTTTGCTTATAACCAAACACCAAGTCAATCCAGTGACAGATTGTCTGGGAAACATGGTCAGACTCCAAAGCCTGACGGTGAATCAGGATGAACAGACGAGGATCATTACGAGCCCAGGGTGGGAGATTGACATGGTTAACTCTGTCACCATTTTGACGTACTCCAAAATCAAAACCTAGAAAGAGGGGAGTAAAGGTTACAACATTTTAGGTGACAGTAATTTCAAGAAGGTCTTTACAGGGTTCTATGAAAGCTAACTATTAAGCACAGTGATTGCTGATCAACAAAGCAGCACCATCAACAAGCCCTCCCTCCATCCCCCCAACAAATTCAAGCTGTACATACTGATTCAAATGGAAAAAAAACCAAACAGGAAACTCCTTTGCACCTCTGAGATAGTTATAAGAAAAACTTCTCTTAAGTCCTAGATAACAGGACTGCAAGTTTCTCACATACATTTACTGCTTAGCATATTCAGTCAAGAGCTATAAATGTTCTCAGTTTCAACCCATAGGCTCAACCGTACAGCTTTTTCGGGTATATAGTTTTGGTATCCTCACAGTATACCTTCTCTGTTAACTAGAAAGTCGGGAAGGTAGAAAAATTCTGGAATAAGTTCCTTTACATCAGTCATTGATTCATACGAAGAGAGTCGCCAGGTTGTGTTGGTAGAGTGAAAAGTTCTGTCTGGGATGTCAAAACTTTGATCTGTAAAGAAATCCAAACTGAATTTGTTACATCAATGATGGGCACCATAACAGTTGCACATCTGCAACTTCAAGTTAACTGCTCTCCAGTTAGCTGAGAACATGTAGAATTTTTCTATATCAATTACTATGTGTTACACATGGACTACAAGTCAAATTTAGGTCACCTTTTTATTCTACATAAACACACTAAGGTAAAAATATAAAGATGTACAGCTTTATGGTGTAGATTGATAATCTCAGAATGGGTCACTATGAAAGCATAACAGATTTAATTTTACTGAACTCAGCTATTTGGAATTGATGAACTGTGCGAAATAGAGTAACGTACAGCATTCCTGGATCACTGGGACAAGGTCCAGATGTGAAAGAAGTGCAAGCAAAAGCAACCTTACCTTGATAGGCTAAAAACATTTTAGTAAAAGGTGGCAGCCTAACTAGGAAATGAAGCACAGTTCCACTGTTGGAATAATGAGATCCATAGTGATATGGTTGTACAGGAGGCATTGGATCATCTTCTCTTGCTCCTTTACGGTACTCTTCTTCCAAATACTAGAAAAGTAGTAGGAAAAAAATTATATGAAAAAAAATAATCACAGCCTCCTACTCAGACTGTATTCCAATAACAAAAATAAGAACTTGCCTACTTTGTTTAGGAATAAAACAAACTTTTAGAGGAACATAGATTTAAAAGTGATTTGGAATCAAATACATTCTAAGTGTCTAAAGATGTGATTGCTTTCACAATCCAGTTAGGTATCAAAGTCTTAAACCAGTTTAAATGATCTGTTTTCCATTATTTATTACTTTTGGTTTTCCTTCCCCACCTCTTGTTTTCTAACACTGGAAAGCCATTATACAGGTTTTTCAATACTAAATGGAAAAAAAATCTGCAAATAATACACTAGACCACGATGATATAGACATAAGCTTAAACATCCAGCTACAGATACTTTCCATCCCCAGCATGTTCTTTTCTACACCCTTCAAAATGCTCTAATAGAGCAAAAACCAAAGAGCACTGTAATCATATTAGGGTATGTTAAAATATGGTACTTGAGGGAAAACAGCTTTTCTGTTACAAAACAGAAAGAAGTTCCACTAAAATAATTTAAAATAAACAGCACTAATTATCCCCCTGATCTTTAGGAATCTTTAAATATATCTATGTTCATATGTAAGAAGATATCCATTTAATGTCCTTAACAGTATCACATGGAAAGACTATATTGGTCAATGATTTCAGGCACAGGAACAGACAAACACAGGTTCTAAGCATGTTATAAAACAGTTCCCAGGAAATGTAGCATACTGGAAGTGAGAATTCCATAAGATAAAATATGGCTTTATGGATTTATGGCTTTCCCCCCACCAACATAAGTTACAAATATTAAAGCAGCCATATCATTTATACCCAAGAAAAAGGCAAGAAGCAAAAGTTATCCAAATTACCTTATAAGTATCCACATAACGATCCTCTTTTTCTTTAGATTGAACAGCAATCGGTTTGACCAGATTTCTGTAACAGAAGTAGTACCAATAGCTTTCATTTTTATAAAGATGTTGGTTCACACCATTCAAAAATGCATTATTAAGAATAACAGCTTTAGTATCGTAAAAAGGCAAAACAAAACTGAATAGCACTTCACAAGAAACCTCAGAAAATAAAAAGGCCACTTTTAGTTAGTGCTAACAGCAAACCCAGATCCACAGGCTACCACTATAACACAGTAACAGCCAAGCAAATGCAAAGCATCTCTGTCAAATCAGAGGCATCATATAAAGGCAAAGACTTTGTGCACACAAGTATTAAGTTGGCTTAACACAAGTTTACTAGAAAATTCACTTGAATCCATTCATAATTAAGATAATGGTTTTGTAACTAGCCAAATTTACAATATTATTTCCTTTGCTGTTCAGTTGTCAGTAACTGGCCTGGAAGTCTTTAATCACATAAATTTTAATATATAGCTTTTATTTAAATCTGTGGACTATGTCTATCACATTAAGACAGTACGTCAGTCCAATTCATAGCATCCTTTGAAAATACACACTCATAATACTACACCTTTAAATGTCCAAAGTGAAGCTACTTATTGTAAAAAGCAATGAGGCTTGTGCCTGAATAGTTCCATTCATTATGTGTGCAGTCTAGTACAATGAAGTTAAAGAGCTATACTGGATAATCAGTTCAAGTATTTGGAAATAACGAGTTCTCAAGCATTTCATATTACCTATATACTGATGGATCATTTAGGTCCAGCGTTTCATTGGTGTAGTCAGAAAGTATAAAAGGAAATACTGGATATTGCATGAGATCATTGAAGGAACGGCCCGCATGTTTGTTTAAATGAGTCAGATACTCAAAGTTAGTAATCTGTCCTGTGCACCACAGGTGGGTCAAAGCAGTAATGTTTCCATATTCCAAAAGGTTAGGCAAATTGTTAGTTAAGATGTTGTGGTACACATCATCACGGACCTAGAAGAAAATACCATAGATTTAATCTTAAAAATTAAAAAACTTCAAACTACCAAGACTTAGCAAGTTTCTCTCATTTTACAAATTTCTGCTGAATTGGAACAGTGTTTAGTATTACTAAGATTCTTTAATGTCTTAAAACATTAGAGATGCGTTTTACAACATGATTGTTTGTCTAGAAGTCCAGCTGGGCAAAGTTTTTTCAAAGATATTAAGCAGAATTTAATTAGTCCATGCAACATGTCTTTTAAGAACTAATGCATGAATTTACATGTTATGAAGACACAGCAAAATGCTTTGATCTATTATTATCCACCAGTGCCACATTACCTTTGTATTATCAAAAGCCAAGAGTAAAGTTCTGCCATTTGTTAGAAATATTTCCACAGCATTGTCTCTCAACTGCCACCAGCGCTTATGAACTTCCTTAATTTCCTCATAGGTCCAAGAAAATGATGCTGGTTCAGTTTCTCCATGAAAACTCTGCAGAATTTGCAATTAAAAATGATATTTTAAATAGCAGACTTTCCAAACAAGAAACCCTTCAATGGGTCCAGTTTATAACCATGCAACATATAATTTTGCCATGATGCTTTAAGACATCGTTGTCATTTTCTTCATGTTTACCATTCTCCACACTTCCAGGCAAAATATCATGCAGGCTCCTCGGTTGCTCCAGTTCCCTATCCAACACTAGCACGTAATGCCATACTTTCATTGGCTCTTAAAATAAGATATTGGACAACCAGCCAGAGCAAGCAAAGCTTTGCCATGAATCCACACATCTGACAGTTCTATGAAGGACAAAGCAGCAAAATGTCTGGTAACCTCTTAAACCACACCAAGCTGTGTGCTTGGCAGGGGCAAGGAAGAAAATAGTTTAGGACTTACAACAGTATAACCTGTATCTTGATTTTTTTTTTAAAACATCTGTTGGATGTATAAACTTAATACAACAGAGCCTTTGTATATCAGAAAAATTGGTCAGTTCCAGTTTCCTCCATGAAACAGTCGTCTCTTGTACAGGCTGAGTGGGGAGCTGGAATATCCCATGTAAATGGAAAATTCAAGAACTAGATGCTGCAGAGTGCAGCACAATTCATACACTGAGTTTCTGTACTTCCTAGTGCTCCAGCTTCCAGTAAGGCAAGTCATCTCAGGTGCAGATCAAAGCAAGCTCTGCACACATATGCTGATGGATGGGAAGGCACAGAAGCTCCCCCACCTCACCTCCTCCCAGCCCCAGGCCCAATCTTTCTTGTTTTTTGTTATCACCAATGATTCCACAGCCAGAAGCGACAGAAGCATTACTGAACCAAAATTAATCAATTTGGCTGGCCTTGACCAGAGACATCTAACTATAGTACTCTGGCAATCTCAGTGACAGCAGACAAAAGCTACTCGTGGTCATAGTTTGGAAAAATTAAAGATGGATAATAAGCTCTCACACTTACCGAATTTTCAATTGTGTCTGAAGCATTGTCTTCAACAAAATACATGCCACATTTTCCTGCAGAAAAAAATAGTTGCAAACAGGTACATGATATTACACTTTATATAATGCATCTTAATGTTATAAGAACAGTTTCCAGGTGTTACAAGTACCAAGAATAGTACCTGGTCAAGACAGGACTTGACAGAAACAGAATTTAGCATTCTACATATTTTAGCAAGTAGTCTGCAATTTTAAAATTTAACTGCACTCATTCTAACAGCAGGAAAGAAATGCAAAACTGATCTATATAATCCATAAGAAGGAGTCAGGCAACAGCTCAATTACTTTAAAAAAATCAGCCCCCTTTATATATACAGCAGAATCACAGACAAAAAGGATATCTGAGGACTGAAAATTCTACTTACCTAGCAACAGCTCACCAGCAGTCTCTCTAGAAGGTGCTACACTTATACATCTTCGATTTACTCTGTAATATTTAAATAATAAAAATATTTATTTCTTATGGATTTATGCACCTTTAGGCACATACCTAAAGGTAACAGCCTCAGAGGCTACAGTTGATGGAAGACTTTTCAACACTATGACTGTAATGGTTCAAATCCCAAGGATGGAAAGAAATCAGGATCTCAACTTCCAATACTTGCACATTAGTGTGTTTTTGTTTATTTCTTTGTGTGGTCTTCAGAGTTATTTTAGGTAGTATTAGTGCCAGCAGTAGGTGGTTAATTGACACAACAGCAGAGTTGAGTCAATGGTGAAAGCAGAGAGGATGGAAACACAATTTGCTTTTGAACACTGATGTAAAGACCTACCAGATCTAGTAGCACTGTCTGCCTTACATATCTAAGTGACATCCCCACATCGCACCAGATGGTTTTGCTTTTATTTTGAAGTCATGGAGATGGACTGTTTTAAGACTCATAAAATGTACATGTTGGGAGCTCTAATCTTTTGCTTATTAATATATCAAAAAATTATCTTTTTTGATATTTGTCTTATCTCACTTGATTGGATTTTTTTTAAAATGCTTATTTTGATAAAAAAAAGTACTGAGGAGGACTGTTTCTTTGGAATGGGAGAAGGTGGGAAAGGAAGGTAAATGTTACCCAAACCTTACCTTATATGTTCACTTGCAGCTTTGTCCTTTACAGTAGAGGAGTGAGAAGAATGTGTTTTGTCTTCAAATAGATAAGATAATGGAGTTTTTATCACACCTATAAAAACCCCACAGATATTAAAGCACTTGCAGTCATTGCAATTCAGATATATTCTTAGAAGATGTTATAATTACCTTCCTGTTTCTGCCTGTCTGGGAGAAGGTACTTGTTTGGAATAGTCAGGTAACACCTCTGCAAGCGGCGCCTCTCTCTGTTTGGGCCCTCTGTTGGATCCAGTTGCCAAGAAGTTGGGTAATAGACTGGGTCATACCAGAGTGCTCTGAAAAATCACAGTATGCTAGAGTTTGGGAGCAGAGGCAGAGGTAGTATATATGCTTATTCATTCTGTCCTGTTTAGTATAAAGGCAGAAGTTTCACAGTAGTACACTGGATAATTATTTCTGAAATCATATCAAAAGACCAAATTCTATAGTTTATTTTCATGAGCTACCCCACTGACTACTCATGAGCTATTGTAAGACTGCTCTTGTAGTTACTAATTCTGATGAAGACAGCAATACAATGCACTCAATACTATATTTTGAAAATTCAGCTGCTGAAAACATGATATGATACTAGTTCTGCAGTAGAAAAAATACTTGCTTAGTTTCTTGTCACAATTTAACATCTTTTGCTCTATGCAGATTAGCAAACAGTACGTGGATGCTAATGTGAACAACATTACACAAAAAGTATTTTGTTACTCCATCAATTTAATGCAAGACATTACAGCTTTATGACATCCCTCGTTGTATTAGGCACAGCAAAATGTATCTGACAAAAAAAATAATCTGTCCAAATGGTATAGAAACACTACTGGGCTATTCATGCTACAAAAAAAAAAAAGGAGAATAAATCAAGTATTTTACAAGTCTTTAACCATCAGATGACTAGCAAAGTAATTCAAATTTTTGTATCATCAACATTTCATGTGCCTCTAAGTAAAATGAAAAGCACGTCAGGCACCGAGTCTCTCTCTCTCTCACTTTTCCACTGAGCTGCGAGAACACCTTACCGATCGTGGGTAAGCTGCTGAACAAGCTCCTGCCAATGTCTGCTGGCACTTAGCTCTGCCTTATACATCCCTCTGATGTGCTGGATCACTTTCTTCCTCTCCATTCCTTGAGACAGAGACACAGCTTGTGTGATGTCTCCAGCTATTTTAGAAATGTCTTTAGATTTTGTATCCAGACGTTGAAAGAGACTGAGGAAAGAGTTGCGTTTTAAAACGTCAAATAAACACACTGAAAAGGCAAGACACCAAAGTACTTATAAAATAGAATCAGTTTGACAATAGATATCCATAGTTCTTGTTACAGCAGATGCAAAGTCACTTAGACTTCAAGATTTTCACAATAGTCATGAATACCTTCTGCTTCTGAGCCTTCAAAAAAGGTGTAACTTGCAGCCAAAGAAAAGACAATCAGAAAATCAGCAGATATTAGCATGCTTCATTAATTAACATATATTCATTACAATAAAAATTTTAGGAACAGTAATTTACATCTGCTGAAATCTCTAAGTTATTCAATGTAATAAAGTCTTTTTGCTTATTGAGACAGAGTTGACTAAGCTGACCTTTACAAATACTAGAGTTGCCTGTATTTAAGTATGTTGTGTGCACATCTCACATTTGACTTTTATGGCAGAGCCTGAAATTTAAATTAGTGGAAAAAACCTCAATCTACCACAAGCTACCTAAAATTACATTACTCCAATTAGCAGCACTATCTGTAGCTGTCAAAAGTGATCAAATACTGAATACGATATTTTATACATTGAAAAATCAGGGTTAGTCACAGGGACATTTGCCTACATTTAATTGCATGGATCACAGCAACAAGAGAGGCAAATGGACAGATACAACAGCTGCAAAACTAAGTGTGGAATGCCAGATATGCAAAAATTACTTACTATTCTGAAGTTCACACAATGCCATTTATTATTATTATATACCTATCAAAATGCTTATACATAAAATCAAACTAGTTTTAAAACGGTAAAATAAACTGAAAAGTAGCAGTGCTGTTAGTGTGAAAAAATATCTAATATAATCATAAAAGCAACTTTACAATGGGGTATGTTGAACAGAGAACATTCTTACAGAGTTCTTGCACCCCTTTCAGAAGGCACTTACTTTTGCCGATTATTAGCCATTGTCTTCTCCCAGGCAGCTTTATTTACACTTTCTTCCATCTCATATTTCTTCTGATCCTGAATGGAAGTTTTTATACATTACTTTTTTTTTTTTTCAGATGGACAAAGTAAGGAAGGAGAAACTAAAGGCTATGCCAATTTAAAGAGAGAAGACTAACACAAACGTTCAACTTGCATCTTCACAGCATTTAAAACTATCATGACTTCATTTCAGTTACTGCAGTTTTATTATATTTAAAAAGATGTTATTTTTTTGCAAGGAACCATAAAGATTATGCTTTCCCTGACAGTGAGAGCTACTAGTAGCTTATTATGAGCTCCCACGTTTTTTGGGTTAAGTAACATGCTTAACCAAGAAAATTAACATGTGAACTTGCTGTGAAACACTTAGTATACGTAACAGAAACATTCAGAACACAAAGAGAATCCCCCAAAGCATTAGCCATACACCAAGCAAACTAAATAGCTTTCTGCAGTAAAATTCTGACTCCATATAACAGATAGTTGTCTCAAATATAACCAGCTTTTGAAGTAAAGTTTTTATTCACAAACCTCTTTCAAAGCTTTTATTAGATCTGGTTTTGGTCGTGGGCTCAGGGGAATGCATTTATAGCCACAACACTTCAAAGTATTCACAAAGTCTCCTGCTGTTCTTTGTTGTTCTTTGGTCATTTCATCACTATGATTGTGCATTAATTCATATAAATAGAGCACTAGTTTAGGTCCATGCTAAAAGATGAAAATAAAGTAAGAGGGAAAAAAAGATATAAGGTCATTCTCGTTTCCACAATAAACACTGCACATTTTTTTTTTTTTCTCCAACTTTATTCCCGTTTCTAATCAGCCAGGACAGGTTTCTTCTACTAATTTTTCTGTGATTTAAAGAAAATGGTTGCTTTAACATTTGGAGCCAAACTCTTAAAAAAATGGAAAGAACATGCTGAATTTAACCCTCCACATGACAAAACATTCCCCCAGCATCTTGTGACTTTTCAAATGGCTTTCAGGAAAGCTAAGTTTCTTTTCCAAATACTCAGATCCTGCAGCCTTGTTTATAATTCAGGAAATACATGCTAGATACTCCTGATTTTGCATGCCAAGAATGCTATACCTTGTTTGATTAATCAAATTAAAGCTGACAGATAAAGAAGTTAAGCAGACAAGCCATAAATGCACTCAACATGATACTTCCCCAAAGAAATCATAGCTAATATATCAACTCTTCTCTTACAGTGAAAGCCGGTAGCTTAATTGAATAATGTATACGTGAGCAGAAATGTCATAGGTTCATCTAATACATATTTTCTCTCCTTAGAGTCAAACTGTGGCTTATCTTACATCATTTATTTCATTCTTGCAGCTCCTGAAGATCTCAACATTTCTAACTAAATCCTGACCTTGACTCTAAGAAGTTGTTTTCTATCAAGCTTGCACTAGCAGAGTATAATCAAAAAAGCTTTTGCCTAACAAACACAGAAAAGCAGGGAGAAACTTAAGCTATTTGAGTTAAGAACACATAATTCCGCTTTAAGAGTTAATAAAGGCTAAATAAGAAAAGATAGAGTACTGTTTTGATTGAAGACTAACTGCCTCTTAAAATCTAGTGGCAATCAGTTCCTGCAAGTTTCAGGAAGTCTGCAGTTAAGAGTTCCAAGTAATTCCCTCAATCTGATTTTTCAGGGTGCCTTAACTTCAAGCATCCACAGTAAAATGTTAAAACTAGCAACACCTTTTGTTTCTGCACTACACAGGATGTGATGTCTCACGTGCTATAAAGTCAACATACCAGATGTAATCCTATTTTGCCTCTTACAAAACTGTCTACCCTAAGGATAATATAGCAATTGCAGAGATACACACAGGCATTTTGTATTACATTATTTTGTTATTATACTAAACATTGCTAAAATCAACAGTGAACACATACTGTTTTAAATAATGATAAAGTTTACATAAAAAAAATGAATATAGGTTTTACAAACTTCTCTCAAACATTCTTGAGCTTACTTGCAAAGTTGGGCTAAGACAGTCACGCATAATCTCTTGATGGTTTACTTCATGTACCATTTCCAAAGCCTGCTTTCTCTCTTGCAGTGGCCTCATTGGAGAGAAGTTGTGCACAAGCAGCCTACCAAGTTGTGTGCGGAATGTGTCCTTACATGACAAAAGGATTCTCTTCCACTGTTGCTTTGGTGTGTTCATTCTGCTCGTGCCCTAAGGAAAAGAGATAATGTTTTAATATTATGGTGTTAGGGTTTCCTTTTATCAAGTTTTTCACATTACAAAACACAGTTAATATGATGAAGATATAAGGCAATAAGGATTTCTCTATGAAAGCAGTTTAATTTTAGTTTATTGATTATTATTTTAGGTCAAAAGCCATGCTACTAGAAATGAAAGAGCTTATTTATTCTAATAAAATAACCATTTTTCTCTGAATCTGCCAAAATTAGGAATGCAACTCCTAGCTAAATTGATATTCAGTTAGAGGGACTATAGAACATTCAAGAAATTAGAATTGTGATGTAAAGGGTTTAAAAAAAAATTTTAATTAATAGCCCTTCTGGGTTAACCACCAGTTTCTGAATGGATTACCTCAAAAGATTAGAAACCAGGCATTGGACTGAGGTGCATGTGCTCACCAAGTACTACAAGTACTTGATAAGTACTACAAGTATGGCAGGATGAAAAGATAACAGACCTAACAAAGAAAATTACGTTAAGCCATCTTTATAAAAAGTAGCTCAAGAGAAATAAAGAGGCAAGAAGCAGTAAGTTAAGTTTTCCAATAACACTATTTCAAATTACCCAAGTGAAAAATCTGATCACCTTGGAAAGGTTGACAAGCTAACACCTGCATACTAGAAAAGAAAGCTCTCAGCCCTTTGGCAACAATTGAAAAAAGAAAGCTCCCCTTCCCTCCAATTACATCACCAACTCTACAATATAGACACAAATTGCTCAGCAACACTCCATTATCTGTGGATGTGCAGCAGATTTTGTTTTATAGGCTCCAGTAAACCTAAAACATTAAGGTTTAAGAGAAAAAGTAAATTTGTGGATTATATAGAAATCTATTTAACCTTTATGTTCTTGTTCAAGAAGCAGAGTTCTGCTACATGCTAAGGAAAAATCAGAGCATGTGCATTTTTTATTTTACAACTGCAGAATAACTGGGAAGCTGAACCATATTTTTGATGCCACAGCTTAATCAGGAGAGGCAATAAGGAAAGCATTTATGGACAGAAGACCTTATGCATATAAAGTCCCTGATAAAGGAATCTTATGAAATATACTTAAATGTGGACAATACATTAATTCTTACAATGGATACTTTGACTCCTTCCACCAACATTTTGAACATTTCTTTAAGAAAAGGATTTGTTCTGCTAGGTAGTTCTTGCTGGCTTTCCTCTTCAGGAACTTCCAGCTGGGCTGCTGAAAGTCTGCTTTGACTTGTGGTTTCTGTTATCCCCAGTACATCAAGGCACTCTTCAGTAGATGCTTAAAATTTAAAAGGCACATATTCATCAGTACCAATTCAAGCAAGAAAATCCTATGATCCTTTAGTTGGCATTATATCAACTATTGTTTTTACTACTATACTTATCATACTTTTATTAATTTTAAATATAAAAACCTACTCCTTATTTCAATTCCCTTATGAAACAATTTATTTAGCATTTACAGTTGATCACATTCAACTATTTGTCCCAAGTGCTAAACACTTTCTCTTGCTTCTGTGGAATTTGAACCCCAAAAGACAAGTCTTGCTAATAAATGTATCCACTTCATAGCAACATGCAAACTGATGCAATTTAAGAGAGCAGATGATCCCTTTGGCAGAGTTAAATCTTCAGGCAATAATTCAGGCAGTTAACACATGAATGGACTAATGTATAATTAAAACAACATGTTCAGTTCATTCAGATAAAAACTGTATCCAGATTGTCAGTTACATAATACCAGAAGACAAATAACAGAATGATGTTTTATGCTTAAATCCATTAAACTAGCTTCAATGGCATCACCTTCCTCTCAAATACTTCAACTCTCCAAAAGCAAGAACCCATTTTTCATATAGTACTACGTTGGCTCTGTCAAAACAGAAGCGAACAAAAAGAAACCTTACCTAAATAAATGAGTCTGTTAACAGCCAGAACAGTCAGCCTCTGTAACCTTTGTACAAACTCAGTCTCAGTGGCTTGGATAGGATTTTCTTGGCTCATTCTCCGCTGCATCATCATGTTAAATTCCTCACTTGCTAGTGAACGCATTTTCATCAGCAGAGCATCAGACTGAGCAAGTGAAAATTTTCTAGAGCCTGTAAGTAGAAAAGCATTCATATCATCCTACCAAAATGCACAAAAAATTAATCACTCAGCAACTGCTTTCATCCAAAGAGTTGATGTTGCTTAAGGAAACAAAGAATTTGAAATACATTAATACTGAAGGGAACATAGGTATCACTTTATCTTTGTTTTAAAAGCTTTTCTCTTTGAAAATATATAAAATCCAAGAAGTGATAACAAGTGAGTTAGTCTCAAGATCAGACATTGTACAATTTGCATACTTTTGTGTAAAGCAGATTCTGAAAAAGTTATTTATCCCTGTTTTTACTGTGGAATTAGAATAAATGATTACAAATCAATGATACAACGAAAAATTATTGCATATCAAAAAGTAACTATCAGCAAAAATGAGGAGCCATTTATATTAACAGCTATAAACACACACTTTTTGTACCATATCTATTGCCTATAACTAATTTTGAAAGAAGTACTATTTCTAACTTATATGAACATTCCTTAAAATTTTCTTGAAATGAACTGGTGGGGCTTGAATGTATTCCCTTCTTTCAGAAATAATTATTTTATTTCTTTTATCTTGAGTGCCTTAACAGATTCTCTAGTATAAAAACATTTGCACTATGTCTACTAGGCTGATGGAGAGGGTCCTCAAGTAGAGTAGTGGTTTGTTTTGGTTTTTGTTTGTTTGCTTTTTTAAGATAACTCAAATAGCAGGTTTTAAAGTTCATCTTTCCATCAGTTTCCAGCCAGAAGATTCCAAAACCTTTACAGAGTGATTCACCATCTATCAAATACAGAGAAAATATTACTGCTAAACCTAGAACTGCACAAATGCAGAACAAACACAACCACAGTAGAATCTAGGAATCTCATATGCTTATCGGTAAGTTTGAGAAGGAAATTTAGGCATCTATTTAAGGATGATCACTAATTAAAAGCTGTGCAACAAAGCAATCCATACATCGCAGCTGTGTTAATGTTACAAGCACCAACTTTACTTTGATATTTTCTTACTATGAAGATGGCTATTAAAACCACTATGAATTAAAGCCAGATTTTACCTTCTTTTGGGATTGTTTTCAATTCACAAATTGCTTACTAAAGATGTTTATAGACACTGGAGTGAGAATAAGGTGACCAAAGTTTCATCTTTGTTCCCCTCTCCCTCCTCATAATATAAAAACCCCACAAGTTCAAAATGGGTACAGGCTACACTATTCAAAAATATACATATTGACTTATAAAGCAAATCCACAGAAAAAGCAAAGCAAATCCAACTCACTTGTTGTGCTACTGAAATTAGAATTTGAAAGGACATACCAGAAAGAAATACCAGAATACTTTGCTTTTGCTACTCACCAGCAATGCCCTTACGCTTCTGAAACATTGCCCGATGCAGTGCAGACGGTGACGGGACTGAACCGGTCTGCTCCTGAGCATCTTGGTTTGCTGTAGTTTTTATTAATTCAATAGCTGCTTGAAGAACTCTTAACTGCAGAACAACTGCCATATCTACAGAGAGAGGCATACAAAGAACATATGACATTCTTTACACGTCTTTGTGACTTTTTACTAGATGCTTATAAAGAGTAAAAGAACACAAAGTGTGTCGAGAGCCATAAACCACTCAATTTCTACAGTCACGTAGAAAGTCACCTCACTATTCTATAGATACAGGCAGTACACAAGTGAGTTCTCATGCAAAAACTATTGAAATTGATTACTCTGAAATAAGTTAAATGAAACTGTATAGAACATTTCCATTTAAATACCCTTAAAGAACTTTTCCAGTCACCATTGGTTCAGATTAGCAGTACACAATTCTTTACCACAAAGCAGGCTCCTGAGGAAAACTACTACTCTGAGAACCACTTAGATCAACCACCAGAAAACTTCCCCTTCTCCCTTGGCAGAAATATTAATTTAAACAAATTAACGGGAAAGGGATTTACTTATCCAGTCCCATGACCCAAAAATAAGCAGATAACTTACTTTGCATCCTTGCATTTTTACTATTTTGAAGATGACCCAGCAGCACAATGAGGTCTTCAATAACACGAAAATATTGAGAACCTGAGGAGCTGCAGGCATGAATTGCAACTGCTACCAGCAGCTGTTGTATATCGCATGCAAGTAACTTGTAGTCATTCAAGGGAATGCTGCAAACAAAGTTGTAGTTACCAGAAACATGACAATTCTAGTAGATCGTAACCCATAACAAGACCCATTACTACTCCCCTATTTTTGTCAACTGTACCTAATATTACATCGCATTTCATATAGAAATGTTACTGCTAAAGGCTAGAAAATTGTAATCAGACACCTCTTTAGTGTTAACTTTGGCATATTGGGAGACTTTCTAACATTGTGATTGTAACAAGGTTTTATTGGAAAAGCAACGATGTATTATTACTGGATTTCCAAGTTAAAGGACAGGTCTGAAGTCCTACTTTTTTTTTTTTTTTAGAAATGCAGGATAATACCTCAATTTGTAGCCACGCAGAAAAAACTATTCTGGGGTAAAATGGAAATCTCTCTGCTTTTTCAGGACACAAACCAATGAAATAAATTAACAACACCGCACCTCTCCTTCCTTCACTGTATAAACTTAAAGTACAGAATGCTTCTAATTAATGAAGTGATTTAAGTTACTCAAAATCTCAAATATTAAATCACAGGCAACACAGGAGAGACTTTTCCTGAAGTTTTAACATTGGCTATAGATACAGTAGAATGCTACCATCTCCTGGGCCTTTATCTTACTGTTCAGGTGAGTTTTATTAGGAAAAGCTTCCAAGTGCACACAGTGTGACAAACTTGCATTTTAAAATGTCATTTCACTTGAAAGTTTAACGTATGAAAAGAACATTTCATATTCCATTGTTAGTATTGAGCATCTAAACACTTAACTTTAATTTATAAGTATATCTAAAGCTGAAAACCTCAAAACCAGTATTCCTTTTATACAAGTTCTCTGATCACTTTAGGAAGTAGAACAAATACAATACAGCAATTTTTGCTAGACTTAAGGTTGTAGCATCTGGACTACTTTATAGCAATGATATGATACTCACTTTGTTTCCAGTCCATTGAGAGCAGCCAGCGTGTTACACAACACGTAGAGCAAACCATTATCAAGCAGTAAGTCTGCAACTTTTGAGCAGGAATTTATGATTTGCAGCAGGAGACAGAAGCAGTTATGCAGCAGAACGTTATCATACAGAGAGTTCTCTATAAGACCCAGAACAGGAATGACACACCACTTTTGAAAGAGTCCAACATTCTTCACATCTTCCAGATCAAATCTATTGAAATAAATATAAGTGAGTGACATCCTTAAACTAGCAACCTATATGAAACTAGTATATGCAATTGAAATACCAATATTTGCCAGTATTTTGGTAAGGATGTAGATGGCAGATTCCTCCATTTTATTGCAGTAACAATGCCTGTCTACTAAATGATGTAAGAGGAAAATAAAATACTTCAGAGAGAAGCGCCTAAAAAAGTGTATCTGAAGCCTCAGCTACCTACAACTGTCTACCATATAGATTTCATGAAAACAGAAGGGTTTTTTAATCATTGTAGAAAATAACATCATCTTTCCAGTAATAAGTATTACAGTTGGCACAGACACTATCAAGAAACCAGATTGATTTCTTGGCACAAATATAATATACTGACTGACAGCAGGTTTGATTTCTTAGATCCATTAGTGCTGAAGTTTAATTCAGTTTGCCAACTTCTGGCTTATTGCAACTGTAGAATTCACAACAGTATTACTTGTGCATGAGGAAATCAGATTGCTATTCTAAGGTTATCAGCCCATTACATGACTCTTATACACAATCCTAAAATCATTAGAACTACCTTTCCAGCCCCATAATCAATCCCAAGGAAATAACATTCTCTCCTTTGGGAGTAGTTAAGGAGCCAGGTTTAAATCTTGTAGTTAAACAGGAATATTTTTCAAGAGGGGGGTGGGATGGGGGTGTGTACAAAGATAAGGCCAACGGGCAGAAGTAACTTGGCTATAAATCCTGCAGAGGCAGCAGCTGAGGAATTTTTCTTGCACTGCTTACTATACTTAGATGCATGTTCGTTCTCCTTGTACAATCATTAAGTGGTCGGACTAATTCTAAAAAAAATATTATTTACTTAGATAATTGTCTGCTTAAAGGTAATCTCCTTTCCTATTAGTATGAGATAGCTCTTTGGTTCAAGGAAACTGTACCTGCAGGATTTTCCCTAAAGGACATAGGCATTTAAATTCAAGGCCAAGTCCAGGAAGCAGCAGTGGCATCAAGCTTTTCCCTTCATCTCCTACCAAGACCCAGTAGCAGACATCTAGTGACTACTAAAACCTCCTTAGGATATGAATCAGAGTTTCATGTAGGATCAGAAAGAATAGGAAGAGATGAACTCATTACAGGACATTTGAAGTGCAAAGGCCTCTGGGACCCTAAGAAGGGGTGAGAGTCTAGAAGATCCCAGCTGACAGCACCCATAAGATGAAGTTGCTTATAAACAGCTAAAGAGCCATACAAAATATAGTCATAAGAAGTTTAATACATTTAAACGTTAAAACTAGAAGCAAAACATTTAAAAACAGTTTTGAGTGAACTCTTAATGTTGTTGATTCTCTTCAACAATCATGTTAACATGACTGTTGAAGAGAATAAGAATTCGAAAGCTATCACATCCTTGCCTCTGAAGTGTGCTGCCTGTAGTTCAAATATTGAGACAGGATGCAAAGGCAAAGCATTACTTACTCTTCATCCAAGCCAACAGAGCGGCCAAAGAGCATTTCCAAAAAGCATTCTACAACTTCCTGAGTGCCCTGGTGAAGGTACAGCTGGTTGGCAAGCAAGGAGAAGCCACGATTCTTTAAGAATTTCTCCTTCTGCTCCCTCCTTGCTCTGTTGAAATATGCATCCAACAACTAAAAATAAATGCATAATAATGATATAAGATTTAAACATTTGATGTAACTCCCTTAAAAGTTAAGCTCTTGTCTGTGATTTAAACAGTTTGAAATAAATGTTTTTAAAATTTCAGATTAAAAACATCAATTGTTATCTACACTGCCCTTGTTACAATCAACATCTGACTTAATCCTTTTAACCTGAAGATTCTTAGGTTTTTAGTCAAGTTTGGGGGAGATGAGATCACAAACACAACAGTCACAGAATGCATACATAAACACATTAAAACTTTTAATACTTATTAAATCCTGCACATTGATGTGTCTGCAAGTGCATGCATGATTTTTTGGATCATTTTGTTAAAACCATATAATCTTATTCTTCTTCAAATTAAAATACAACTCCAAGCTTTATCTACAAAATGTTAGCATCCAGGAACATGGTCCTCGTCAATACTAGAAAAATCTCTGAAAACATTTTGAAGCCTGAAATCCATGTTCAGGCCACAGATGTGTGGATGACTCCAGAATAACTTAAAGTCAACGGTGTTAAAAATTAAAACTTTGCTTGTACCTTAATGTAATTAAATGTAAGTGCATTGTGCGTTTAAAGTTTAAGAACAGGTTTCCCAACTTCCTGCATTGTTGCTTCTATTTACATCAGTAATGCCAGCATATGGTCTTAAAGCCTTTGGCTTATATTTTAGACTGTATTTATCTGTTGAAAGATTCTACATTTGTGTTTTTCTTTTTTTAAGAGTTGGGGGAGGTGGAAATATATCTTAAAAATGAGAAGTCTAGAAAATTGAAGAATACAAAAATATTAACAAAACTTCATGTTTCCAACATGTTAACTACTCTAGCTCACAATGTTTTAGCTGAAAGCATTTTACATGGCCTACTTTAATGACTCCTTGTTGTATGAGAGGAGATGGGTGGTTCACAAGAACTATAAGATAATCAGGTTGGATAAGTTTGTCCATCACATCTTCTAGCATGATATCTGGTAGGATTAGGAGAACTCCACGCAAGAGGTCATATAATCCACAACAGATAAGAACAAGCCAATCTTCCGTACATCTGAAAACAGAGGAATATGTTTTACTATAGTTTGTCTACAACAGGAAGCACTAAAAATAAAATGCATAGTTGTTAGCTACTCTTGGGGGGCAGGAGGAAGAAGAAATCTGGCAAACATTTCTCCAGTACTCCTTCATTAACACTTATCCAGGATGGCAGATATCAAAAAGGATACTGACCAGAATTACTTCTTGAGATTGTTGGGGTTTTTTTTGAGCAAGCAAATTCCCAAACCTACCATAGAGAGCAAGATTTCTGATTTTTCAAGTTAGCTATGTAAATAATGCAAAAATTGAACCAATGAAATTCTCTAGACCAAAAGTTTAATGAATTGGTTTATAGCAGCCATTGAAAATACTCCCTTAATTTTCAGGCTTTCAATTTTTGTAGAATAGTAATCAAGACCAAGGACTGTGAAATTCAAGCTCATATACTGAGCTACTGCTAATTTATTGTTTTGGTTCTCTACTTACCTGTCCTCAAAGCTTTCAGATGGTTTTTGAGTGTTCTCATTAGATGAAGAAAAAGCAAGACCCTCCCAGTCTTCGGGAAGTATATTTTTGTCAGCAAAGCTTGGCCAGCGAGCAATGGCTGATGATCCTCCATGAACGGAAAATGCTAAACCCAAACCTGCAAAATTGCTCTGACTCCTTTGAAATGAAGGAAGCCCTTTCAAATTGTCTGGACGACGTAGTGAGGGCTCAGCTGCAGCACCACCACCTTCATTACATTTCAGATCTGTATCTGTTTCTTTATTCTCAAATGTGTTTTCAGATAACTCTTCTTTTGCAATATCTTCAAATGTTTCAGCAGATGTTAACTCTGAGTCACAAACTGTTTTTGCAGATTCACAACTGCTAAGGAAGAGTTCTTCTTGTACTTTCTTTATAGTCTCAGAACTTCCTACAAAGCCAGTTTTACCCTGGAGATCAACGTAGTCATACTTGCCAATAATCTGCAGGTCATCAACACTCCTTCTCATTCTTTCAGTTAGGCTTTTTCGATGAATTTGAGGTGAGGAGTTCGGAGATGCCGGTAAGCTTTTGCAAAGTCTTTTAGGTACCTGATAGGTTATCTTCTGGGGCACACTAGCCTTGAAAGCTTTCTCTAGAGAAATAAGGGTATCTTTAGCATTCCTTTTACACCAGAGACAGGCTTTCCCTCAATGTAATGTTCCACATACATTTAACACAGTGATGACCCAGGCTCATTTTATGTGACATAACTGATTCAACACCTGGCATAGCTCAGATTTGGCTGATCAAATAGAGATAGTTAACTATTACATAGCCATATATTTAGCAAGTCACACATCAAAAGGATATATAAAATGAAAAATCATTTTTGCATATATACTGGAATTTCTGGATTTACATTATGAACCTCTCAACTAACCCCCAGCAGGAATTTATACAGAATCATGGTACCATTAAGGGTGGAAGGCACCCTCTGGAGACTTTCCAGCCCAACCTCCTTGCTCAGAACAGGGTTCATTAGAGTGGGTTGCTCTCTCTGGAGCTCTTGTGTAAGAGGTCTATTCTACCAACATGTTTCAGTTGACATTGAAAGAATATTCACCAATTGTTTTGCACTATGGCTTTATATGCATTTCAGATTTATAATAAATCATTGCATATTTTACTTAACAGGGCTGCCTTTTAAGTACACACTTTGACCTGAAACAGTCAAAATTTCAGAGCATATTACAGGTATCTTCCATAAAATATATTTTAAGAGGGAAAATGGTCTGCAGACCAGACTGGTAGAAGCAGCTGGCTGTTGGTCTAGAAAAAGGAGACTATCTTCATTCAAAAGTATTTTGAAAACTATGCACCAGTTAGTACTAATGCAATGGTGATACATCAGGAATATTTTTAATGAGAGAGATATATATACACACACAGAGACACATGCAAACACAAACAGACTAAGCTGCCCTTCAGATAACAGGAAGGATCTATAAAGCTACAACAATCTTACAGCCAAGCCTGGACATGCATTAGCAGGTAGAGCAGCAAACCACAAACCTACTAGAAACTAGAAAGCTAAAAGTCTATCTAAATTGACAAATTCAAATTCATAATCACAACACTCAAACACCTGTTTTCACAAAAACTTATGTTGAGTATTCCTCTAGCACACACGAATAACTTTTATTTGAGAACAATTTGGTACTATTGGTAGTTTGGTACCAGTTGGGTGCAATTGATATAAAAAAAAGTACTCAAGTTTAGAAGAATAAGATTTCATATATGATATATATGGGAGAATGACTAATTCCATAGATAATTTAGTACTGCAGCTGCTCTTCACATCACTGCTTTTACTGAAAGGCATTTGAACTAACACCGTTTCAATCTAGGTACTGCCTGAACTCAATTTGCTTTGCCTAAGCAAAGCACCAACAACACATCATTTGTAAAAGATATTACATTGGTGATAGCTTAATTCTGTGTAAGTCATAGATGATCTGAAAAACATAGCAATGAAGTTAGAGATTGCAGTAATTTATTTCCACTCCTACTTTGTGCATATTGGCAAAGTTGCTTAGATTACGTATTTTTACACAGAATTTCTCTCATTGTCAATAAGCTTAAGTAAAGGCTTAGGCATAACTTATGTTTTAGCTTTTGTATTATAGGTGATAGGTGCTGATTGCCTATGCAAATCTGTGTAAAAAGTATGATTAAAAATATAATACAATAATGATGCAAAAATCGTCACATTAACAACACACCAAGTGAAAGAGTTACCAGCTTGAGCTAGTAAGTCCACACTATTTCAGCATCTAAAGCACAGGAATTCAAAACTGATTGAAGCAGTTATCTTTACAAACCTCACCTTGTTCAGCATGCTACATAATGAGACTGTTTCTAGAAAACTATTCATATTTAATATATATAAACAAGGTATATAAGGTGTTCTTTATAAGATATACTTTCCTGTCTTCTATCATGTAGGAACAGTATATACACCTGCAGTATAACTAAATGCCAATACTTTAATACTATATTTAGATGGATGTTAAGAATTATGCACAAAGGAAAGCATCGGCTTTTTTTGCACAGATAGGATAGCTGCCTATGGCACACTATTTCAATTATCATCTGGTTAAGACATTCTCATACGTCTCTAGCAGGTCTGTTTAACAAATGAAATTGTTCAGCTGTCTGGTCCACTTCACTGCTAGAGCCATCAATTTGGCAATTTGCCTCAACTTGACAATGAAGAGCAGTTTAGGCACCAGCAGTGAGTTCAATTCAGTCCTCCTTACTCTGCAGTTCAAGCATCAAACTCCAAGGGTCAGGGGGAGTTTTATGAGAAATATCAGTGGGACAGTAACACTTTAAGGTACTCTAGTCATCTGCCAAGGGACTGTGTCTTAATATCCTTGTTTTTCAATCACTGTTTTACCTTCCAATGGTAAAGCTGTGAATCCAGTTGGAGTTGTAATCACAAATGCAGTGCTGTCTACTGACTTCCCACCACTGCTGGAATTTCTCAGGTACATAAGTGATTCAACTTTCTCCTGAAAAATTTTGCCATCTAGAAAGAAAAGATAAGGGGGGAAGTTACACAAAAGCTTTTAAAGTTTGCATTCTTGATATATTTAGATTCATAGTAAACAGGTTACATTTCAAGCTGATCACTGGAGGCTAATGAGAAGTGCTCAATTCACAAGCGTTTAAGAAAAAGCATTTGAGAACAATTTTTTGTTTTAGTGATATATCTGTAAAATTTCTTCAGAATACTGAAAATATGTTCCCAAGTAACTATATTTAAAAATGGTCCATGCAGGCATACAAGCAGTAATAACAGACTTTTTGCCATGTCAAAACCAGGCAACTGTTTTCAAACAGGTTCATCTAATAAGGCTTCAAAGTATCAAAAAGTACATTATATTCTTATTCAGAATTTTACATCCGTTAGTACTAGAGGAGAGATGCAGAAAACACAACTGTACTGCCTTTGAAACTGGTTACTAAAACTGGAGGTACACAAACACCTGCAAAGGAAAAAACATTTCAAATGTGGATGACACTTCCCATGTTTACATAAATTATGGCTAAGTTATACAATGCTAATATTAAAGCATGAACTATACATCTAGTTTCTAATTTTTCAAAAGAATAAGAGAATTTTTAAAGCTCGTATCCCTCCTTTAAGCAAAGTGATCATCTAGTACAGACATATTAAAGACAGCTGTTGTCCTAGATCTGCACCCCTCAAAGCACATAGGCATTTTCAGTAACTTCTATGCAGTGCACTGATGGTCCCTGCCAATGCCATCTTGTAGTGCAACTCATCATTTGCTAAAAGTGCTCCTCGGGCCTTTTGTTTTTCTAGGAATTCAGTTACAGGAAGCAAGAAAATAGAGATCGAGACAGGCCTTATACACATTTCTGAAGAAGCTTCATTTATATGGAAGATAGACATTTTTCTCTAAGGTTTGCCCACAGGCAAATGTGTCCATAGAAGCAGCTAATGTTATGCATTCTATTTAGCAGCATGGAACTTTAAAGACATAACCACCAAAGAGATTATCTACAGCTGTAGATAGAAAGCTCTCCAAGTAAGCCTAGAAATAATGTCTCTCAGAACAGTAAACTACTACTTTACTAAGTCACAACAGTTCAATAATTTTTATATATAGTTATTAAAATATAAGAAAGCAAAGAATACATTCATAGAATAGTAATTTCTAAGAGTGAAAGAGGATTTTTTTTTAGATATTAATTTATTACTAGATTTTTATCTTACAGTTTAATTCTAGTTAGACGTGACATATCTACCTATGTGCAAAGAAAAGTAGAAGTTGGTAGGATTATGACAAACATATGTATTAGTGGGAGGGTGAACTGCTAAGAGGAAACTGAAGACCAGCGTCAGCAATTCCAGGTCTGGGGGAGATCCAAGTACTTCTTCAATTATTTTCACAAATGACCGGCAAACCTCCCGAGGCAGTGATGCAAAGTGCCCTTCTTTATGCTCCTAGAAAGGAAGAGCAGTACAACTGTAAGGTATTTGTATTTTTAATTTGATAGAAATTGTCTTTTTTTTTTATTGCCATGCTGTTGCAGATCAGACAAGAGAAAAGCTTAAGTAATAAAGACTGCATTCTTTACTTTGAAAAGAGCTACTGTATCTACTCAATGTTACTCAAGTCCTTCACATTCAAAATTCAGGCACAAAAAATATTGTGGATATTATGCAGGTTTATTTTTATGAAATGAACATCATCTGTTCATTATATTACCCTAACTTGAAATGCTGGAGCCTTATGACATGAATCAACATTGAAAGTGTAGTTTACTGTCATGGTATTACCTATTTGTAGGGAATTATTAAAATAGTCACCATTTCAAAACATTAAGAACTTTCTAACAGTACCATATTGGTTCTTTTATATTTCTATTAACATACATATTTGATATTTCATTGATAAATATATTTATAATTTCTGCTTGATTGAGCATTCCATATAGTTTGACAACGGCTATTTGACAAAAACCAATCTATTAACTGAACAATGATTTTAGAACAGGACTTCAAGATGAACTTGTGGGAAACCTCACTAATAAAAGCATGGTGACTAACTTGTTTCTAACTTCTCTAAATTGCACCTCTTTTTTGGTACTCAGTTAAGTGCCTTAACTGAGTCTGCTGTATGAAAAGACTAAATGAAGTTAACTAGAGGTTTTCGAAGAGACTGGTTTATATAGTTTTATCTTCCATTCCATCATTCCCCCCAAAATTGCCAAATGACTCTTGAATAGGTTTTTTTTAAACTAAGAAATTAATTTTTTCCTGGAAGGAATGAATATTAGTGTTCATGCTTATGTACAAAAGACAGGGAAAAGACTACATAATGTTCTGTATCTAGGCATTTGCGTTAATATCTACTTTTAAAAGTTAACTATACCACTAATAACTTCCAAAGTAGGGAAGATCACATAAAAATGAAGAATTCAAAATTTACAGCACTAAAAAAGATTAAAAGACATTTTAAAAAAATAAAAGGAAAAACAGTGAATGCATTTCAACTCAGAACAAAGAAGCATGTAAGACAGAAAATACATGATTACAATATGTATTTTCACAAACATATGTACTATAAGCAGGCAATTATTTCAAAATCATGTTCCTAAGAAGTTTCTTAATCTATCAAAGGGAACTATATACACCAGTTTACAGCAACAATGCCTATTGAAGAAGATGAAAGGGGTCTAGAAGCCCAGAGGATAGTTTACTGAAGTAGTTTTTTCTATAGCATTTAGTCTCCTTCCCCGTGTGTCCTCCCCCTCACCAAGTAAAACTGAGTATTTGCCAAGCACAAAGTAGGATTTCAGAGTGAAAATACCTGCAGAACCTGACAAGTTAACAGGAAGTGATGTACCACTTGAGCTTTCAATAGCTGTTTAATGTTAAACATCTGTTGGTGATGGTTTCCTCTGATGAGGATTTCTAGTGCTGCTAAGAGTGTTTCCCAAACACCTTGCTGAAACAAAACAAAACAGGAACATGGCTTCAAAAATAAATTTGAGTCTACACATGGAGAATAAAAAGCCCTAACAGTTTAGAAATATAACCATTAAAGTTAGTTTTGCACCTAAGAAAAAGACTAAATGACTGAAAGTGGTCTGGTCAGAACTAGAAACTATCAGAAAAGCTATGCTCATACAAAAGTAAGCATATCTTAATGACTAAGCTACAAAAAAAATTACGTGTTTAAAACTGGTTTTGCATACTCTTTGCTATGTTAATATTGGATGGTTATTTTCAATAGTCTAACTCCAGAAGGAAATCAGGTTCTTCCTCAGTCTTAAGTTTCTTATAAAATTAATCCATTTACATAAATCACATTTACAGAATTTAATACACTAAGGCTACCTGCATTGTTGATAATGGGAGCTTGATGCTACTACCAGCTATTCAGAGGATAACAAGGACCATTAATTTTAGAAATTTTTAGTACTTACTGAGATTAACTGGAGAAATTAATTTCAGACCTCATAATGCTTCACCTTTTTTTAAATATTGACTTTCATACTTAAAATCTTTCCAAAATGAAAGTAATTACCTTTGCTTTAGACCATATCTTCCAGTCAAGCAGCAGCTTTTCTAACAGTTGAACATCTTGGATAACTGCAGTAGAATCTGTGTCGAGCACGAATTGCCCATTTTCGTTTATATAGAGAATCTCATCACTGCAGCATCCTTCAAGGAGAGTCTTAAGGAGAGGGAAAATTATTTTGGATGTCATTAGCACCAGCAGTACAGTTGTCCTATCCAATTTATCATGCCTTTAAGGAGGCATGAAACTCTTGATAGGGAAGGCATATGTCTACATGGTCAACTCTGAGGACAGTTATTGAGTTTAGTAATGCCACGAGAGGCATTTAAGAGGCTTAATTCTTATAAGAACAGTATAAATTTTCCTTTTCTTTATGGAAAAAAAATTTATGTGCACTCAAATATTTTTATTAATTGCTTATGTGTTTAAGTTTAAAGATCTTTGCTTTCAGAGACACAGTTACTTTTCCTGATCACCACCTTTTCCTCTGAAATCAGGGTCTTTCAACACTTTCCATTCCCTTTCAAGGCACAACACTACCAGACAAAACTTGCTCCAGATCACTGTTCCACCTTCGTGAAGACAACTTCAAACGTAGAATTAAAATAACAGAAGTTTCTCAATTTGTGCTAATGTTTTAAAAAAAATAAAATATCAGGTTTAAAGAGCACTACCTTCAGCATGCAAAATCCAACAATGCATTTTGGCTTGATCAACACTCGATGAATCATAGAATAACCATTACAATTGTCCATCTCCTGTATCCTCTGTTGATTGTATTTTGTTAAAGATAGTATAAGTTGTAGTGCTAAAGCTTGAGTGTCTTCACAGCTGCTAATCTCCACAACCTGAAGAAAAGGCAAATTTAATAAAATAGTTTAAGTGAGAAACATTTAAATAAAAGTCTTAAAAATGCCTTGTTGCATTCTTAAATCATACCTTCTGGATTAAATCTGTTTTAAAGATTTTGAGGTTAGGTACCTAACCTTCCTCTTTGCCTATGTGTGTACATTCAGATATACATGAAGTAATTCCTCCTGTGGTAAATGATGATCTGCTAATAAAATAGAAGTCCTTCTACTAGAACCCATTTTAAAGAAAAAAAAATCTATTTTAAATAAAATGTAAATAGAAGGCACCAATTTATTCTTGCTATGCTACAATGTCACAAGGTCATAAAATACATAAGTCACTAATAAGAATAAATTCTGTTGTTTGCCCTGGAAAAATGTTTCCTAAACATTTAGGGAAAGATTTAAGTTCAGGTTTCTGAAGCCCTAGACTATCTCTACCTGAAGCGTCTAACATTTGAGTTTTATTTTCTCCATAAAGAGACAAGCAATTTGCTAGATGAAGACCATGGACCACTCTTCACTCTGCTTCCTGTGATTCTTGAATCCCAAAAGCAAATAGCAATTCTACCAAAAAAGTACAAGATGAAAATATCACATGATTAGAATTTCAGTTTTCCTATAGGTTCCCCTGCTATGTACCCATTAATTCTGCTGTACTTAATTATACACATGTATACCTGTATTGTCTGACAGCTGATCTACTGTTTGCTTGTTTTACCATAAAGTAGAGTCTACAGCAGGATATGCAGCACATGTTTAGCATAATTTTACATAATACAATAACGTGAATAATTATTTTCTCCTCAGATTATCAATGTTAAAGTTACAGCAGGCAGTGTCTTCACAACCAGAAGCCCGAACACCTGACTGCTCTAGTCTAACATGGATTGGTTACTCTCCACACATCTTTCAGAACACTACCCTTACCAAAGGCACACAAAACAAACAAGTTTTAGGCCTACATTAAAACTTTGAATTAACTGTAGTATTTCAGAAACTCCTAGCATAAATATTAGCCTCCACATGAAGGTCACAGTCAAGTAGTACGGCTCATAACCTTAATGGTTTTGAAATTACAATTCGGCTTAAAAGGATAAGCCTTTGAAAGTGACTGAACAATTATCTGAAAAAACTCACTCTCACTTACATGCTCTAGCTATGGGCAATCCTGCTTCAGCAGGGGAGTTGGACTAGATGATTCTACAGTTAAGTTTCCAATCTAAGATAACAAGCATGACACAGTCTGTGTTTTGACACAGGTATTTTCAACAAATTTTCTTTAAGAAAAAAGAAATCATATGCAGACTAAGGCAAGGCAGCTAGAACATGCGATTTTCTACTTAAGATCCAAAGAAAATTTTGTATGGGAGAATACATATATGCACACCCCTCCTCCAGCCCCCTTACCCTAGCAAAGAGGAAAACAAATGCACCAGTTCCTCCAATTTCATGTAGTATACCCTGAAGAGTTTTATATTCAACAGGCTGAAGTGTTTTCAGGTGATGAGAGTCCAATGCATTGCTCTGAACTTCTTTCAAACTGAAAGGTCTCTGAGAAGGTACAGTTTTCACCTGACCTTTCAGTCTAATAACAGGTTCATATATGGTATACTGGCCAGGGCAGCATGTAGTATAAACAACAGCAAGACTCTCCTGAAAGAGGAAAAGTTTAGGTTTTCTTCCGAGTTAAAAAAAACCACAACCAAACAACCACCCACAAACACCCCAAAGCCCAAAAAAACCCCACAAAAAAGCCACCAAACAGCAAGTAGCAGCAACTTTGGCAGTTCTTTCTACTCCACCATTAGGACACACTTAAGTTTCTCATAGATGCATGCGTGCTAAAAAGCAACAGGATTCCTAAATTTCCACAAGTGTACACAATAACACAGAGAGCTAAGAAAGCACTAAATATCCACTAAGGATACCCCTCATCACCTGAAGAAGAATTGCAACTATTTTGCAATAACACAATTACTGATAAATTTAAAAGAAAGTGAGCCTACAGAGCTATTGGGCAAATGCTTCCCTTTCTAAAGTAGCGAGTCCAAAGTAGAAAGTTACCCGATATCTTTTTTTTTTTCCAAGTTTCTCCAATTTTTTGTTTAAGTCTATCTTGTAATTAGCTTTGCCATAAAGGAGCTCAATGGAAGAAGTTTCATTACTAATGAAAACTTGGACCAAAACCAAAGCTCCTACAGAAATTAACTGTCTCATGCTCACAGAAAATATAAAATGGTCATATTCGGGAGGTCATTTAAAATAGAGAATTAATTACATTTAAGGCATTTGCATTCTATGCCAAAGTGCAGAAGCTAATTCATCACTTGAGCAGATGGTTCTTCTCTCTAGTTTTAGTGCTTTGTAAGGTAAAATAAGCTTAAAAGTTGCATGACTGATTTGTTAGGCTTTTTATTTATTCCATTTATTCCTTCTTAACATATTCAAAATTTAGTACCATTGTTTACAAGGATCACATCCAGACAGAATGACCCTTTGCCTACAGCTACAGAGCTGTAGAACAGGATCAGGAAAATCCCTCTAGTGGAAGCAATTCATGCAGCAGGAATTACCAGTGCATGAAGACAATTACCCAACTATAGTAGGCTCCACTAACAGGAAAGTTGTATTTTATTCTTTTTCTAATGTACCTATACTTACACCTGCATGGCTGTTTCAGGCAGGAAAAATGAGAAAAGCTAAGATCTGGCAGCCGGAAAATTACTTTTCAGCCAAACTTGGTGCAAACGTACTCCATTCCAATGCTTTTGAGGGTTTTAGATCTTTTGCTTCCTGTTAAAGCCAGATAAAGCCTTCTTTCTCCTCCCAGTTTTAAAGGTTTAATTAAGCTGTCCTTGGCTACCATTATACTAAGGAAGAGTGTATTCTATGTATCACTTTGTATTCATGCTAGGGCATCTGGAGGTGCCTACTTATCTGATACATTAAAGATGTAGTATTATAGAAGATGGAACATCTAGAAGTTGTCAGAATTCAACTTAAAGCAAGATGAAATGGCCACCCTGTGTGGAGTTCAACCTCCATTGAAATAAGTGGGAAGAACCCTGCAGTGATTTTAATGAGAACTGTATCTACTCCTGCCTTCTTTGAGCAAGTGAAGCACTTTGGGAGACAGCAGGAAATGTATTCCCAGCTTCTTAATCAGTTTTAAGTGATTAAGAATAGCTTATAAGTAGAAACTTACAATTAAAGGCCCAACATCCACTTCCTTTTTTGCCATGAAGAGCTCCTTAATTTGTTCACACTGTAGAATCTCTTTACTTATATACTTAGAGCAATCAGTCAACGTTTTGCCATATTTACAAGGCATTACAGATGTAAAGTCTGGCCCACATGTGTACAAGTAAAATGCTTCTTCTGGTCCAATCTTTGCACCTGAAATCCAGAAAAGAAGCTGTTAACTCTTTAATATTCAATAAAACAAGATTAATACATTGGGGCTGCATCAGAGACTTTACAAGGAAGATCTCTGGCTGCCTTTTTTAGACCCTGCTGAAGAAGAACAATCACTACAGTCCAATGCTCCAATGCTCTTAGCTACTGTAGGTCAGCGACTTCTGACACATCACAGGCCTGTGGCAAAGCCAACTGAAACCAGGCCAGGAAAATGATCCTCATGCACTGAAGAACAACAGCTCTGAATAATCAATTACATTTTTTTTTTTCAATTGAAACACCATCTATCCCAGCCTCCTTGCAGTTTTGAAAGCATAGCAAGATAACAGATAGCAACAACATGCTACAACATCATGGAGAGTCAGGCAGAATGACCGAGAAGGATGTAGCAACAATAAAAGCTCACTACAACTAACAGGGAGGAAAAAATTAAAAATATGTAGGAAGTAGAAGGCTAAGTGAACCTCCCTCCCCTTTCTGGACAGCACATCTCAGGTCATCTGTTTGTGAGAACAAAAATTCAGAACAGGCATCCATGACAACTGTATGGCAGTAAATCCAGTGCTCTCTGCATACATCAATTTTGCTGGCTGTAGGCACACAGCAATCAGATCATGTAGATTCACCAGGTGGAGCTAACATTTATCACAAGCATCTCACCTATGGCCTCCGCAAACACAGTATATCCACACACATGACATTTGCACACCCCACACATCCTGGCAAACTGATTTCACTTGTATAGTAGTCCTGGCTGAGTCACTGCACGTGAAATGCCAGATGGCAACCAGCAGGGTTCCAGCCTTCATCACTAAGCAAACACCCAGAAGTTCTGGACAAGACTTTCCAAAGAGGAAGGAGAATTATATATCTTAGAAAAGCCCAAAATAACATCAGCAGTTTCAGGAATAAGCATGTTTAACTCAGATTTTGTTTACTTTTTAATACACTTAAGTAATTTGAAACTAGTAGCTTAGAAGCAGGTAAGTGAAATCAATTTTCCAACTGTGAGAGCCTGTGTGCTTTAAGAAAACAAACAGACCAAGTACCACTACCTCTCCATCCCCTACACCAAGGTATTATTTAGTCTTTCTTTAAATTTCTTTAAAGTAACTGGAATTACCAATTATGGCACTAAAAAGAAAGCAAGACAACAGCGGCAGAAGGGCAGATTAAGCAGTACCCAATACTGAAACATTTGCTTACTTTCTCCCTGACATATTATGCTAGTAAAGGATGGACTGCTATTTTTACTCCAAAGGCTTGGCATGTTAAAAAAAAATAGTCTTGGAGGAGGAGCAGGAAAGGCTTATTCAAACAAAAAAAGCATACAGAAGTACCATTAAAAAGAAGCAGATTTCCAAGATCCCATCTACCCGACAATCGAAGCAATTCTTCTTGAGATGATGTACAGTGGCCAATCATACAAAATGTTTTATTACTGTCAGAGGATAAGCTTGATTTTCTTGGCAGTGCATAATCTAAATTAATCTCGCATTTCCTAAAAACACATATAAAGAAAGAAGTTTAAATATTAAGAAGTGATCAAAATGGCTAAGGTATACAGTGTAAGCGTAAAATAGATTGTAATATTTAGTAGATGAGAAGCCATGCTGTTATTAACATTAAATTACTAAAGCCATCTTCAGCTTCTAAATTACATGATGTATGTATTCAAACACTGCACAGAAAGAGGAACAGAGGCCCATGTAGGGTTGCCATACAGTCAAGACTTCGTAGATCTGAAATTATTTCCTCTGACCTTAAAGAAGAAACTGTACATAACACTACACACACTTCTAAAATATCAAGACTTTTTAGGAATGGTAGAAACTCTTGAAAAGTCAAAGGCCTTTGAATATGCTAATGCACATCATGAAACTGTGGTTCATATATGCTGGAAGATACCATGTTAAGGATTTTCTTATATCAGGGAACACTGTCAGAGTTAGTGTGTTGTACAGCCATGGGCAATAAGCCTGATGCTTTCAGAAAGCATCCAATTAACCTTATATACATTTACATAAACAGACCAATTGGACCATAAAGGTCATCTGAAGCTTTCTGGAAGAGCCCAACCATTAGTAAACTGGCAACTAACTCTATATATAGAGTGGCCTCATTAATTGCACATGAGCAGGACATTGTAGTATTTTTAGTTTCTTCTATATCTCCATATTGGACATCACTGCTTGTCAACACAAAGACTGAACAATGGAGTGGAGGAAATTATTAACTAATAATCATTAACTCTGTGTAGTTTTAAGAACAAAGTGAAACAAGTATCATACTTCACAATTCCAGGTTCAACTGCACGAAGAAACACCTGTGCAAGAGCTTTTTTCATAGTTATGGGTTTGGGAATGTCTTTAATAACATTGATTGTTTTCTCACCAAATTCTAGAGGAATAGTAAAAATTTTTTGTGATACATCTAACTGTTTTACAACATAGAATTTTGACCACCCGTTTCATATTTGGGACATAGAGGAAGTTGGCATAGTTTGAAGTTTAGGAAGAAAGGATAAAAACTGTGATATTGAAAACTGTGGTAGAGAAAAAAATTCTTTTTCCTCTAACCAGCATTTCATGCAGATGCAGGCCTACCCAACCTAGCATCAGTTACGTCATTGAGGAGCATGGACCTTAAGTTTTTAGAGGAAAAAGTAATACCTCCACTGTCAGTTCAGATCTTGTCTGAAAGTTTGGGGTTTTTTAACAACTCCCCACTCCATTACTCTCAGTGGAGCAAAATGACTACCTTCTCTCCATCTCTTATTCATTCCTACTTTCAACAATATTGCCCGAACCTGAAATATACATCCTTAATTTAGATTCACAACTAGATAGAGACATTATGCCTACTGCTAACTTCATGCCATAGCTTTTTTGGATCTTAAGAAAAACTGTGTAGTACTCAAGTCTTTCGCTTATTCATGATGAAGAAAAACACTGATGTCTACATTGGTCCACAGTATGAACTGAAGATTCTCAGAGCAATCAAGACCATTCTGGATATTTCTAGACAATTCCTAGCAGCGTTGGACGCCACCCTCCTGCCCCCCAGAAGAATACTCAACTATTACTTCAGCTTGCACCAGAATAGTGCAGATGTTTTCCTACCAGAGAACACCTTTTTAAGAAGATAAACACTTAAGTGCAGCTAATGGATACTTTACCTCTGACCAGACACCCACAGCCACAGCTTTCCGTGGATATTTTTCTTGCCTTCTGGCTGCTGCAGATACGTTATTGCCAAATGCTGCCACCTGCCCGTAAGGAAAACATTCTCTGGGGAGTCAGCCTGTGCCAGCAGACCAGCTTTCATCTCATCATTTGGATCCATGCACATGCTATGAAAACAAAAGAAAAGGAAAAACGAGTGTGTGTGTTTGTTTTCAAATTTGCATTTTAAGCCCCAATTCTGCAATTTTTTTTGCCTCAGTTACTTTGAGACTGCATTCTTTAAACTTTCACACAATTTTTTTCATCACAATGCTATGTTTAGAATGCTCAACGTAAGCTAGGAAAATCTTTATGTTTTGAATTTATTTAACTTGTTCAGATGAATCTGCTTACATTAAAGGTAAGAATATTATCTCTAGTTTACAAAGATATTACATTATTGAAAAAATACATGTGCTTTGAACACCATGAAATAGAGGGTTCTAAATTTGCAGCTTTAGACCCATTTTAAGGATACATTACTTATGAGAACTAAGTTAGGCCTAAAATACATTCAGATGATTAAAACCAAGATTGCCATGGTATTAACAACAATTTTCACACCTAAGGTGTGAAAACCTACAGCTACAAAAGCTTTTGCTTATCTTCACACATTTATTGTGTCACTCCATTAATATTTGAACTGCTACCTTGCATTATATTATGCTTATGACTGATCTTGCATCTTGCTTTGGGCAATTATTTATATATGACTACATGAAACATGCAAGACCACACACTAACATTTTAAGCAAGTAATCCTGTAAATCTGTAGGCAATAAATTTGTTGCCATCAGTGTGCAAGATGACTTTACTATAGAATTTGGATCTCTAGTCTACAGCAGTATTCCCTGCAAGCTGCTACTGAAAGTAACAATACACATTTTTACAAGATTGCTTTTGTACTAACACAACATACCGAAATATGAATGCTCCAGTGTTCAAGTCTGCCCAGACTTGTATCATCAGTGCTTTGGAACCCAGTGAAATTATATGAATACAGCCATCTTCAACAAGCTTATCTCCCAGGCTTGGGTATTCCATTCCTATAGACTTGGTTTCTTCTAGAAATATAAACATGTTTATATACAATTACAGTACAACATAACAACAATGCCTATCTTGCCAGCTACCAAGTGTGAAAAGAAAGTTCAGGTACTACAAAGAATTAAGTTTTGTTTAGTTGAGGGGTTTTTTGATTAGTTTTTCTTTTCCTTTTTTTTTTTTTAAAGGAAGCTGACTAAAGTGTACAATTCTCTTCAGAGACCTAGGTCTCAAACTGAAACAGAGGAGCATGACATTAACCTAGCACTTCACAGGTTTTTGTTTGTAATCATGTAAACCCACTAAGCATGAATACACTATCTAATTCAATGATGCTTTCAACATGCTGTACCATATTTCATTCCTGTCAAACTGGCAGTCTTATTGTGCACTAATAAATTCTTAGGGGTTTTTTTTTTATTTTTTAATTTTTTTTTTATACAAATCATACTACACTTTAAAAGCAGTACTAGTGAGTCTCAAGATTCGGGGTTGGGTTTTCCCCCTTTTTATTCAAGTACAGAAAAAAAGAAAAAAGTAGAGTAAAAGATATTCCAGGTGCTATTACTGGCAGGCATTTTAAATAACTTAAGGAATTTTTCCTCCTAAAATCTGCTCAAAAGAATTTGGGAGCAGGTAGGTCTCTATAAAAGTATAAACAGATACATGTTGTTACAGCTATTGACATTTACAATGGCACACACACAAGGAAAGTTAAAGGATTTATACTGACTCAGCCTCAGGCTCTGACATGGATTCAAAGCATCTTTCAGTTAAGAGTTCAAATACTTAAATCCTAAATCACAAAGACATACTAGCTCTTTATTAAACAAAAAGAGCACAAAAGCCACTTGCTTCATCAAGACACAAGACCAAATAAACTTGAGAGCAGTCTTTTTGCAGGACCTTTCAGATGCAGCATTTAATAATTTCTTCAGCACAACATGAAATAACGTAAAGATGTTTTACTGAGGTTACAAATTTAGTGACAATTCTAAATTTCCAAGGAAGCAAGAATTAATCTAACAATGAATAAGTCTGGAAATGTCTAATCTTTAAGTATTTGATACAGTTGAAAGAAAAATCAGAAAGATTACCACCCCTGTTTAATACCCATCATAAGAGAAAATCCAGCCTTTCGTATATAGCACATCAATTACTAATACTTGTAACCAGAATCTTTCAGTGCTACAGAAACAGGAATTACTATATCCTCACCTGTGCTGTCAAAGCTGTTCTCTCTTACAGCTACCAGTCTGCTCCTTCTTTTGACTTTTTTCCCCCTTTCTGCTGAATTTTCCATTTCGTGAGCACACTCCAGATGAAACCACAGTGAGACACTGAAGCCTTCAGACATGTGTGGCCAACAGTTTTGTCCAACTAAAGGCAAGTGAATTGGGGCTACATGCCAAGAAGAAAGCAGTTGGTGACTCAAATTTTCACCATCTGCCTCTTTCTTACTCTGTGAAAATTTTGCTCTTTTTAACAGTCCAGGAGTTTTGCTGTTGGAAGTGCTACCAGATTTTTGTGAACTACTACTCAAATTTGTGCCATGTAGCAAAGGGAAAGGAAGGTACTGCAATGGGTTCATATAGATACTAGTTTCTATTATCTTCAATACACCCTTGAGTAGTATCTCCTAGAAGAAATAAACCAAACAAATTAGAGAAAAAAATTCCAAACTGTTTACACCATGTAGTCAAGTGTCATCTAATTAAAAAACCCCACTCTTTATTTAAATTTGGATTCATGTTTTCCCAACAGAGGTGGACTTTCATATCCAAACTGACACACATTTACAAAGCATCAAGCAGCAATTTCAACAGCCTATGACCCAACAGTTCTGGGGATTTAGTCAGAGGAGGTCAATCTTCAAATTACCATGCTTTGGAATCATCTGAACCATCTTATCCCACATTTGTTAGCATGCTAACAGATTAACTTATACCTCAACAAAAAGACCACCCTTTTTACCCCATTTTTGAGGCTGGTTAAGAATGCAGACAAGCCATCGCTTTGTTATTGCATAATCAGTAACAAAGCTAGCTGAGCCCTTAAGCCAAAAAGTTTCTCCAGTTACTTAGCCAATTATTGCAAACTACCTTTGAAAAATTGATTCACATCTCCTTGTTTGGTTTGGTACTAACTCAGACTCCACAGTAATTTTTTTTTATGTCCTTCCACTTTTTTTTTTTTCTGAAGAGTCCCACACAAACCAACAAATAGGTATCTCAGCAGTATAGCCCACACAGGCAGTAGATTCCAGCATTAAGTACTTAGGCTTAATGCTTAAGCTTAAATCCAAGCCAGCTTAAGACAATTTTGAAAGTAATTCCTGCTGACAAAGCATTTCTGAAATAGTGACATGCTTTATAATTTTAAAGGGATGGCTTCAAATTTTACGGTATTAGCATTCTGTCATCCATAGCCACAATGTCAGTCTCCTCAAGAGAGGAAGACTTTTCTCGTGCTAAAGAGAGTTCCCAGGACTCTAACAGAGACTTCAAAACCCTCTCCTTTCTTGTCTCCTGTTTCCTCTTCATGCTTTGAGAATGAATTATTTCAACAACAAAATTTTATTTGCTCTGATCAGTTGGAATGTTGCTGTTACAGTCTCCTTATTTCACAAAATACTTGGACATAAAAAAATGCTCTTTTTGCTTCATTTTTCTCATTAAGCCTCTGAGTTTTGCTACATGCTACTCCATACATACCGTACAAGGTGTCTTTTCCAAAAATATCCTCAGAAGAAGAGTTAGCTCTTCTGAACACGTCTGTGAACTCATCAAGGAAACTAACAGGTCTACCAGTACCATCTGACATGCTAAAAAATAAGGAGACAAAATACTCTTGAAAAAAAACTTTATAAAAGCTAAAAAAAATTGTCATATTTCATACTACTATGAGGAAAGATTAACATAGGATTCAGAATGTTTTGCAAAATTTCAAATTCAGGAAACAGTAATAACAAGATGAATTCTAGACAGATATAACAGCACTTCCCAACACTATTATTCAAAATTTCACTGACTGAATCTAGATGGCTACAGCAAGTCTGGTCTTAGGTTTGCAAAGTGGAGTCTGGAAGTCTGGGAACCCACCATCTACATTGAAAAGGCTCTCCCCACAAAGCCACGGATCAAAGTCCTGGGATGGGTTTACATCATCTCCTGCTGTGGAGCAACCTCCTTATGTGAAGCTACCTTAGGGCAAGCATTTAATTTGCTTTCACATTCTTGGATTAGCTACCTGTTTTCCAATCAGAAAGAAAACTCAAACAAGACATCACTAAGACCTGTGTTAAAAAGAAATTTTAAATAAAAACTTGTTATGATGGAGTCCTATTTAAGCATGAAGATAACTGCTATTTTTCCAAGCAATGTTTGTTAGCACTGTCACCCTAGGTTTATGATTTTAACTACTATTTTCAGATCTGACAGCATGTGTTAAAATAACAGTTTTCCACTAGCTCAGAAATAACCCTGTGTTTCCACAAGTTAGATATTTGTCACAAGTTAAAGCAGCTGCATAAATTCACACATGCCAATGAATTTGTATCATCAATTTAACTAAGCATTTGAATGTGTATACATTAGTTATAAAATGCGGTATTTAAGTTACTTAAACCTTGAACTCACCATGAAAACTAGATTCTGTTTGTGTCAAGATGTTCAGAAATCCTCCCAAAAGATGTTTAACAGCTCCCTGTAAAAAAAAAAAAATGCAGGGAAAATTGATATCTGATGAATATACAGTTCCAAGAACTAATTTATTTCAATCCTTTCTTGGCTACTATTGATTTTAAAGATGATTCCAGTTGCTTTTAATTATGGAAATTTTTTTTACATTTGCTAATGAATATTCTTTCAAATTCTGTACAGTTCAGTTGCAAAAGCGAGACTTTGAAATACAAATTATTCTAGAAAGAAACCCGAGTCATTATCATTTCAACAGCTGAGACCTCCCTTGTGTTCTGTCAAATACTGTAGTTCTGTTACAGGGGAGGCTGTGACAAAATACAGCACGTTGGTGTACAGTGATGCAATATGGAAAGCAAATTCAACCTTTCTCCAAGCTTTTTATGCCAGACTACCTAAAAAACCCATTTACTTATGAGCATCTTTCACAAATGCATCTTAAAGGTAATTTTAAAAATCTCTAAATAGAGATATTCAAAATCTCTAAATTGATTAGTTTGATAGGTTGCTCTTTCTAAACAATACTAATGAGTAATGAAAATAAGATTATTTTGAGTTAACTTCATATGTTGAAGTTCAGAAAAAAGAAATGTGTGCTAGTGATTTAAAACTAGTAATTCACAGAAACAACTGGAGTAATGAAATAAAACAATGTTTTCCTTTCCTGCTTTTGTTTAAAGCACTAACTTTGCTTCTTAGTCAAGTGATTATAAAAACAAGCATTTTAAGCTTAGACTACTTAACCATATTTTCCTCTTTTGTAAAGAGGCATACTCAATTTAGCTATAAAAGAGCAGAAAACAAGCTAACCATTAGCAATTCCAAAGGATGAGGACATCATCATGTGCATAACCGACTTCTAATATAAATTTATGAAGAATAAAAGCATTAAATATTTTTGAGGCACATCACTGAAAGTTTCTAAACATACATATTGAATACATATATATTTAAAATGTCTACATATATACATATAAAAGAAGATACTTATTTTGTTCTGTGGGGAGGGATTTGTGCTTTTTTCCCCCAGTGGCCTGACAGTCGTTCAATCTGTATCTGTAACTCTAGTGACTGAACAGTCTTGATAAAATAAGGCAACTGTGAAACTCAAAGCATTTCTAGGTCAAATATCTTTCAATACATTAGTTAACTATATTTTCTATAATTTCTGGTAACTTAAACGCAACGCAGCTGGCAATATCAGTCATTTACATTGTTTCAGGTCATACCATAACAAGTGACAATATTTCTGAGAAGACTCTATTAGATATACTGGTACTATAAAACTGAAGAAAATCAGATATAGAACTGCCAAGCTGTTGCCTTTGTTTAATAACATTTTTACCTGTTCTATAAGTACAGTGGCATTCCTCTCTTTCTGCATGATGATTTTCAGGCAGCTTTGGAATACATGAGCAAGCACATCTAAACTTGCATTACCAGCCGAGAGCAAGTTTAATTCCAACATGCAGATTTCAGGATACATTAATTCTCCTTGATTGATGCTTTCAGCTAGGCCATTAAAATAACCTGAAGGACCAGTAAATCCTGGCTCTGCCTTTGTGTCTGCTCCTGAAAGAAAACACATCTTACTGAAAACTTACTCAGCTGAATACAGTTTGCATGATTTAAACAGAACTTTCAAGGACATACTTTCTCAGAGATAAAACCCAAAAATAGTCAATAGCTTATAAGCAGTTTTCAGAAGTTAGTATAATCTTCTACGGTTCTGCTTCAGATTTTTATATCTTCCTGCCAATACAAAAGGGCAAGGATTTATTTCATTCAATACACGCTTTTAAACTATGTGCCTTCATTTCCTAGAAACTAGACACACATAGTAATGATGAAATATGCAATTCATGAAGTATGACAGTAAAACCATTGTAGTAGAGCTTCAAAGCATCTGTACAGACCTTTGAGCCTTCCAAGAAAGGAGATAAACATAAGTTATTTTATTTCATGTTAAAAGGTTGGCGGAAGCAGTTTTTTGTTATTTAACTCAAAAAAATATATCACATGACAGCACATGACAGTATTTCCATGACAATCAAAAAAACCCCAACATTTAAGCCTCTCCTTTACATTGACTTCAAAGCACATTACTTAAAAACTATTTGGTACAGACATACGCTTCATTGAAATGTTTCAGGTTAAATTTATAATTCTGAAATGTTTTTAAAATGTATATCTGCTGATAAAATCTAATCACACAGGTAAACAGGCAACAGCTGAATCCAGTTCTATTAAAGGCTGTTACTGCTCATACTGACCTCATACAAGACTGTAAGCATCCAGATGTTCAGGACAAAAAAATTAAAAGCAAATTCATGTTCAAAATCAATTACACAAACATAATACAGCACAAGATGTACAGTCACTGAATGACTATGGAAAGATATAATTAGGCCATCTAATTTTAAGCAGATTGTTACAATGCTAAATAAAAAATTAAGCACTGATTATCAGACAAGCTACTGATAAGCATCTCTGGAGAAAAAAAATTTCTAGACCACAATAATACATTTGAGCAACGTGACTTTGGAGCAAGAGTCATATAAACGAAGAAAACAAAGACAGAACAGTTCCTATAACACTCAGTAAGAATATTTATCATCTCTCCATATGTAGTGGTATCCCACTGTAAGTCAAAAAATTAAGCTATTTATCTGTGAAAGGTCTGTGATGCTCCCCCTATTTTAGCACACCTCAAAAGACAAGCAAGCTTTGCTATGCCAGAGAGATGCTTTCTATAGTCAGAAATTCATCTACCTTCATTCTTGGTTTCACTATCATCAGGGTTACTTTCACTATCTGCTTCATATCCTTCCTCTTCAGCAAAAAAATTAAGACTACAGCACTGTGATTCTTCAGTTTCTTCAGAAATATCTTCAGGTTGTGACACAGGCTCCTTTTCAGTGTAATGCGTCTGTATAACACAAACAGATTTACCATCTTTGGTCAGAAAAGCAACTAATTCAGAACCTTCCAGATGCCTATTTTCTCCCAGCCCACTGGCAAAAGATACAAACTAATCATGCTCTTTCAAGAAACTGGAGATACTTTTTATGAATACTTCATTCTTACATAAAAAAAAAGGGATTCTGCAAAGATAGATTTTCCTTATTAACTACCTGACCAAAGCTTTGGTAAGCAGGTGGCCAATGAATTAAGAATAACTGTTTCCAAGAAATCACTATCATCATAAACATGCACCATCGCTCTAAGGTAAGGAGATGTCTGCCACCACTGAGGTCAGTGAACATCCCTGTTTGAAGCTCTCCCTTTCAGAGTTTTATCACACCGTTGTGGGATGAAAGAGCAAAGAGAACAGCAGGTTTCAGGTATGCCTATAAAACATAACACAGCTTGCTCCTTTTTGGGGCATGACTCATTTCTCAGCTGTGTGTGGAGCGTATCAATAACCAGCATTCAACTCACACACCTGCATATGTGAATCAGAGAATTAATCTCCAATAGCCACAACTACCAAACACATTAAAATATGTCCTTTTGAGTTTAAAAATAGGCCCAAACCTAAATCTGACTGAGCAGACCTTGCAGTATTTAGAACCAGACTACTTAGTTGGTATTTCAAACCTTTTCAATTTTTTCTTCAGAATGATCCAGATCAGCAGAAAAAGTGCCCAACGCAACACGAAGCAGTGAATCAAACAGAGGCTTTGCCAAGTCAGTTTCTATCACTTTTGATTTAGCAAGCTGCTCTCGTATTTGAAGTAAGATGTCATCCACACAGGTACTCTGTATTTTGGAGGAGACAAACATTTTGATTCATGTTATTCTGTTTTGTCTAACAGAACGGTCTATTACTTTCATTCAAGAACTTCCCCTTCCACCTACACTAATCTGACTTCTCAGCTGCAGCCATCATACTTCACCCAGTCTCTTGCAATAAGAAAGAATCATTCTGTTTGTTGTGACAGATTTAGTTGGTTAATCAATCTGCACACTGAAAAAAATCTGGCAACTTGCTATTTCCCAAACATCACAAACAAAAGCACTGTTACAAAAATAAACATCTCAAATGGTTTCAAGCACACAGTGCATTCAGATCACAGCACAATATTACTAGAGAGGTTAATGTTAACAAGACAGAGGGTGACACATCCAAGTCCACGGAAATAGCACATGGCCTGAACAGAATTACAGTTTCGAGTTCCTTCATGTACCTACTGCCTCCTGCTTTTGTAATAAACTCCTAAGTAAAATTCAAGATAGCAATGAAAACATTAAAGCACAGTCAAGGTGTCTTCTATGAAGTAAAGACTTTGTAGAACACTGAATTAGTTCACCTCCAAAGCTTAAATAGCATTTTTCCCCAGTGTCCTTTCAGTACCTGTGCCCTCTAATATTCCTCTTTCTAAAGTGCCACGCTCTGCTCAGAACAGTCACCAAAAACACCGTGTCACTATACATAATGCTCACATCTTGTCTATGCAGCTCTCCTTCAATCCCACCTGTCACACACATTCTCCACTGAATAATCTTTCAAAAATTAAAAACAAAACACAAAGTCTCTCCCACTATGCAAATCCCAGCAGCTCAGCCAGCCTCTGGAGAATGTGGGACTGGATAAAAGGACTACACAGAAAAACCAGAAAAAGCAAGCCATAACTGACGAGGTGAAAAATACCAGCACAATCAGCCAGCAATTTGCAGTTGTCAACATCCACTACTGCCTTTTTAGTCAGAGGAAACCATCCCTTTCATCCAGTCAGGACTATTTTATGCAAATAAAGGAAAACAAAATCTTCATCTGCCAGGATCACAGCTTTCCCTAGGACTCAAGACACATTAACCCAAAAAGAACTATCTGATGTTGAGTTCAGCCCTTGGTCATATTTACCATGTTGACCCAAACTGTAGCAAGCACATGAAAAATAAATCAGAAATACAGTTCAAAAAAAGCAAGCAAGGTAAAAATTTCACCCTGCCTGTATCAACCTATTACTTGGGAAGGCTCTCTGCCAGCCCCCAAGAAGCAAGCAACTGGCATGAATAGGGATCCAATCCAAAAGAGCAGAGGACAAAGAACATGTTGGAGAACAAGAGAAGGGGTACAGGGTCCTTACCAGCACCTGACTCAGAGAGGGGCAAGCTAAAACTACTCAGATACAGCAACTGTCAGTTTGTCTGTCCACCCACTCCTAGTCTTTCATGCCTGCTGACCACTACTCCAACTACTAAGCACATCACTTAACTCTATGGTTTTAGTACTACATTAAAAATATGGTACCATAATAACATGATAAGCTTCTTTCATCTCAAAAAGATCTTTCAACTAAATTACTATTAAAATAATAATGAATGTAACTAACATGAGTAAAGTAAGCTAAGGTAAGTTGCACAGTACCTGGTGAGACATCTCCACTTCCATCTTCTGCTGCATGGTGCTTGCACTGTGTAGACAGATTGTCAGCAGAGATTCCAGAAGCCTGATACCTTGAAGCGCCCACTCAGTCTCTTCTCTTGCAGAAGTCTTTATCCCTTCAAGACTGGCAGTTGAAGAAACTGAAGTGTGCTCCCTACTCAAAGAGCTGTCACAGAAGGCCAATTCAGGCACCAGCTGTTCTGCAGCAGCAAGGTTGTTGGAACTATTGAGCCCCAATGGTGTTACCTCCCTGCTTTTAACCAACTGAACTGAGTCATCCTTGCTGAGAACCTCCCCATGAGCAGTCTCATGAGAGCTTCTACTGCTTTCACTCAACGCTCTCTCCTTTTCTTCTTCTTTTTCCTTATTTTTCGCAAGTTTCTGAATGATCAGGATTAGTAATCTATGACATGCTTCAAAGCCTCCAAGTCTATGGAACTGTCTCTGGAATACTGAACTACACAAATATATGCAACGACACATGGACCAAATATCCACAGCCCTGTGAATATGTTCCATAGAGGGCAAAGTAAGGCTTTCCAGTGACAGATATGGTAATTTGTGGCCTAATGGCTCACTAGCTGTACTATCATATCCTGACGTATCTTCAGAGTCATTAGCTGAATCCAGATCACCATCCGCTTCTTTACTTACACATAAAAAAGCAACACAGAGGAACAGGTTTATTGTATTGACATGTATATCTTGGCTCATAAACTTTTTCTTTTTTGGGTAAGCCTCTTTCAAGCCAGCATAAAATTTGCTGAGGCTTTGAGGAACTTCTGAAACAGGATGCTGGCTACAAAAAGAAGCAGGCAAGTCAGACGTAGACTCCTTTTGTTCACTGTTCAAGCCTTCCAGTTCTGGCATTGCTTGATCTTTCTGTTGATCACCAAGACAGAGTATCAAAGTCTCTAACACTTTCAGAGAATGGCTTCTTAAAGTGTCCAAGTAATTTAACTCAGTCATTTGATTCACTCCATTACCACTCAGAAACAAGTCTCTAATTATCCTGCAAGAAAAAGCATAAGAGTTACCTTATAAATCAGACACAAACTCAAGTAGTTCAGATGACCTGTCTTATCCAAAAATAACCCTCTGTTCTACACATCTGAATAACACCAAGGACAGATCATGTTTACAGTAAATGCTATAAGTTACTGTAAACAATGCATTAAAGAGAGAAGGAACTTGCTTGCAGTATTCTAGAATCTCAAGTAAGTATCATCCATCTAATAGTACAAAACAATTTTTTTGGTAAGACAATGTAGGAAATATTGATTAACCTCTAAAATGTAGACCACAAAGATATATAATGATCAAAACATTGAAAGTGATTAATTTTATCTGTGACATTTGCTCTTTAGTAGTATTTCCTACCCCTAACTTTTTATTAGCATTTGAACCTAGTAAGCATTTTTATTTCTCTCAGTTCTGTGATTTCATCAGAAAGTAGATATTCCTTCTCAAATAAACTTGAAGTGTTAAGACATTTTACTAGCTATGTCTGTTAGTTGCATGGACTATTTATTTCAGATAGAATTGAGGAATGCCTTTCAAGCACAATTTTTTGAGCCATTGTTATGCCAGGATGTCCAATATTAAAAAACATTGCAGTATATTTGTTTCCAAGTATACTTTTCCATTCTTTCTATTCTAACTATTACATTGAGTTCATAGAGAGAATTTGGGGTAATGATCTGTAAGCTTCTTAGTCTACTATGTTTGCTTGCAGACATCCACCTTCCTTATCCTCCCATCTCCTTCCCCCAGGATCAGCTTTTACTGTAACTGAGTTACACACTCCAGAATCACATTAATCATTTATTTACTTGTATATTACCATCTTTAAGCCCATAGGAAGCATGGTAACTTACACTTTTATAAAGCTAAACTTTACTTCTCTTGCCTCTTTGACACTAAGTGCACTTTCAAGAGTGAATAACTTCTGATACAGTTTAGGTTAGGATAAAAGTTAAAAATTAATTTGACAATCCTTTACATAAACTGGAATATTAGTCTGTTCTGTGTGACTATCTCAGGTAAACCTACTAAATTCACTCCAGCCTATCAGGACTCCAACAGAAAAAAAAAAAAAATCAGAATTTTTCCTGGATGAAAGGAAACATTAATATTCTGAATAAACTTCCATATTTCATTAATTCCACGATAAACAAGAAAATTTCTCTTTCACACCTTAGAAGAATGTTTGAGGTTATGTTGGTTTTGTTGGGTTTTTTGTTTGGTTGTTTTGTTGGGGTTTTTTGGGGGGTTTGGTTTGTTTTTTTAAATATATGTTTAAATTAACAAGATTTTGTAAAATAGGAAACAGTTAATTCAGGACAAGCAAAACTCTCAAGCCTTATTTTTGAAAGATGGTTTCTATGAAGACCATTCCATAAGGCAAAGGGAAACAGATCAGAAAGTAGTCCAATTCCCACAGCAAAGTGACACATCAATCTGTTCAACATTCCTGACTCACTTTAGAATGAGGAATGAAGAGGCAAAGAGCATATCACATTGGACAAATATTTTATTTCTTCTACACATTTTGACTTGTTAAAAGCCATAACTCATCAGCAGAAAGTCCTCACTTTCTATGGGTTATGAATCCAGGATTAAAATTTAGGTTATTCATGTATTTATCTTATTGTCATCCCTACAATATTCAAGTGCAGCCTACAGTCCAAATTAAACTTAGGTTCTGATCAGTAGCAAATATATAAAGCTCTGTACAAAATTGGCATGCTTTCCATTAATAAACAGAAAATCTACCAACCTGGATTTAAGCAACACAGGGAGCATCTGCAAATAAATCTGAAGTACTTCAGAAGGCAAACACTGGTTATGGTAACTGCATGTGTGTCTATCAGGTGTTGTTAGTCCCAGTTGTTGGGCATGGCAAGCTAACTCAACCCCTCGCTGGAGCACAGGATTATAAATACAGTTATATAGCTTCCATTGGACCACTGCATTTCCCTTTTGAATTAAGTGGCAAATATGGCTTGCAATCTGCATGCCGCACAGTTTGTCTTCTTCAAAAATAACGTCCTGATAAGCCTCCAATGCATCCCATCGCAACAACATATCTTCAGATCCACTGCTTGGCAGAATTCCCTGAACTCTGCAAGAAGAACTAGATGCAAGACCAGCATCACTAGAGTTGCCCTGAAAGGCATCTTCCAGCTGAGCAAGTTGATCACAGTCAACAGTACATATATTGCATGATGCCTGCATGATTTTTGGAGAAACTTCTGCTCCACCCAGCTGATCCAATATAAACTTGTTAAGGATGTTCAATATGTGCTGTTGGAAGTTCTTTAATATTGGTAACTTGGAAGCATGAAGCAATGGGACAATCACAGACTTCGGATCCATACAACAACATATTCCTACATTATGTACACCCGAGAGAATCTGAACGCAAGTACTGCTCAAAGAAACTTGTTGCAACAAGTGCAAACACTGGTGTGCACAAACAGCAATGCAGCAGCATCTGTCAGGATAATGAACTTCTCCATCAGCAGTTTCAAATGGGTTTTTGGAAGCTTGGCTTTTAAAAGCAGATACAGAGAGCCCAGAGAGATCCCTGTGGTGATGCATGAAGTGTGAGTACTCGCATCGTCTGTGCCGCTTTCTTGTACACACGGATTGATGTAGCTGCTCCGATTTCACTTTTTTGACAGTACTGATTATTTTCATGATGCTGTTGATAAGGGCCTTCAGATGCTCTGAGGCTTCCCCAGTTACTCCCTCATTCTTCATACAAAGCCATTCCATTTGAAGCACTGTTACTTCAAAGAGCTTAAATCCCTGATGCTGTATGAACTCGTGAACCAGATCTATAGCTTGGCTGAAGTATAACGGATTGGAGGCTGCACTTTGTAGGCAGCAGATCAAAATCTGCAAGACCCCTTCTATGACCTCAGGTAGAAGCAAGGCTCTGTGATGATACCTAGAAAATACAAGGTCCTCCTGAACTGGCTGCTGTAGTGTTTTCTTGTATCCTGGAACAAAAGGATCAGGTTGCTTTTCCAAGCCAATTCTGATTTTTAATGCTGCTTTAAGTAAGTCTATTAAATTTCTTCGTAAATTGTCAGGCATTGTTTCTGTACTGCTGATATCTAAAGACATAAGATGCAGCACTGATCGAAAGAGCATCCTTTGGATCAAAGCCACAGGTTCTTCTGTCCACCCTGCAGAAACTTCATTTTCTGTGTTACCACTTATATTGTAACAGTCTCCAAATCCTGACAAGAATTCAGTCAATGTGGGTACCACACTAGCTGAAAGAGCAGAATTGTGATTCAAAGTAATATCAAATTTGCACACTTTCTCTAGGAGGGACAATAAGACATGGCATAAATCAAAAGGAGAGTTATCCATATTGCTCTCAGCAATTCCTGCAGCTGGCTCATTCAAAGTCTCTAGGTTTAGATCATGCATTGGACTCATTTGGCTGGAATTTTCTAGATTATGGGCATCGGGATTAGAATCTGGTACCACTTTGGCAGGTAGGAAATCACTTCTACCTACAAGGCTGCTGTCCTTAACTGGATATGTTAGAAAAGGTTGCAGTAACTGGGCACGTCTGTGTTTTGTTATTACAGTAGTCTTCTCATCAGAATTGCCTTCTGAATCTGAGGTGGAGAGCTGAGATCTTCTTGCATCTCGCACGGAGTAACGATGGGTGGTTTTGCGCAGACGTCCACTTTTTCGAGACCGAGGATTTAGTTTTACAGAAGCTTGAACAGATGAACGAGTGCTTCCATCTAAGCCTAATTTTTCCTGAGTAGATTTCACGGAACTTGAATTGTTCTCTTTGGTCAGGCATAGATCTATTGTAAAGGGTATGTTAAAATCTGTTGAAACAGAAAGATAACAAAGGAACTTTATAATATGCAAAACATTATAATTTTATAGTTTAATACTTTCAGCTTAGAAAATATGAAATAAATTTGTATCTGGTCATTGTTTTGCATCTACCTGTGTCTGACATCTTCAGTCTAAAAAAGTCAACAACAATTCATGCTTAGGAATGACCTGGCTATTTTCAAAGGATAGACAAATTAGTTAATTTTAACTGGGGTTACAAAAAAACGTACTGAAGTGTTTCCTAAAACTAATAGCTATGCCTTTTGTAGGCATAGCTATTCCATTCTCTTCAGAAAGGATGCTATCAAGATAGATGAAAGGACTTCTGGTTAGCAAATGGAAAAAAGCTTAGTCTGAATATCTTTTGGCTATATAAAGGATACAAAAACCAATATAGCCACAAGCTATATATTCGTATATTCAAGATATATTCAATTTAAAGCTGGATAAACTAAACATACAAATACAGTAGAACTAAAATATTATTCAGCAAGATATCTACTTGGAGATGTCCTCTATTACTTAGCTATGGAAGCACTTTTAGCCAGTTACTCAAACTCTATTTACTCTGTGTATACCATTTGATACATTTGAAGTCCCAGCATAAGCATTGCCAAAAAGCCCTATCCCACAAGTGAAGAAAAACTCTAAAGGGAGGAAAAAAAGATCTTTTTCAACTCCATGACTCATTGTCATTTTTTGCAATACAGCTGCACGTGCACAGAATTCATGAAGAAGAAATTGTTAGTGGACAAGCAGCAATAGAAAAATAATTTTCTCTACTTAAGAAACAGTGCAGATCAAGTATACAGATATCAGTCTTTACTTCAGCATTGTTTCAAACACAAAAGCAGAAGTATGGATTTTAAAAGTCAGGGACAAGGAGATGGAAAAGAATAACGTTTAACATGTTCAGTAGTCCCACAAAAGGCAAGCCAAGACAAAAAGAAAAAAATCAACTTTCAACTATGCAGTATCAAATAATGAATGTAGAGGCAGAGAAAGGCTGATGTTCTTGGATAAAATCCATCATCATTAAGTACTGACAGAACTGTATCTGGTTGCTTTGACTAGTAAAATACCTAGCATAAAGAAACAGAGTAGCCACCATCCAGTAAGTTTACTATTTAGAAAAGTGTGATAGTTAACAACAACAGCCCTTCCCTCCCCAAAGTCCTCACAACAGATGCAATCATTAATCAAACTGAAAGAAAACACGTGAGCATGACTGTGCCTTGCTGTTTCAGAAAGTCAGTTGTGATGCTTACAGAAGAAACATCATCTGCTTTGGAGGCAGGAAATTAACCAGGACTTTATCACATAAAGGATATTTACTGCACAGAAAGAAAAAAGCTGTCTAATACAGGTGGGTTGATTTCAGTCCAAGAAAAAAAAAACAATTCAGGGAACAACTGGATATACATCATGTTTACTGCATTTATACTCTCAGAAGGAAATTTGTGGGAGCAAGAACTGTACATTATGCAGTGTGCAAAACCAAAACATCTTAGAATCTCGTTACACAACATTTTAAACTAATCCTGGAAAAGTCACTAAGATCTCGTAAGACAAGTAAAATGTTTAATTCACTCATACTTACAGGAGCATGAAAGAATGATGTAACTGAACAGGCAGGAAAATTTATTATATGAAATGCTACAAAATTAGTATATTGGAGTTTTTAAACTCCAAGTTTAAAAATATTTAAAGTCTATAAATATTTAAAGCCTTCAATTTTCACAAGTTTAAATAGCAAAAATCATTGGGAGAGCTTTAGGTGAGAATCCTTAAGCACTCTCTCAGACAGGAAACTTCATTTGTTTCATCCTCTTTGTTTTATCCTCTAATAGGGAAAAGAATGCATCAGACAAACAAGAGCCCAAAATAAAACAAAGAAACCCAAGAAAACCCCACAACAAAACCAAACAAACCACTGCTATTTCCTGGTTAAGTTTTTGCACAGAACTTATTTTGTATCATTCCTTTCATTTTTTTTTAATACGCTTTAAACTGACTCTTTGGCAGTTGAACCCTTGTGATTTGATTCCTTAATTAGCATATCAGTTTCTGACACAGAACATCATATTTTCTAAGGAACGCAGCCTGGTTCTCTTCATAATCATCCAGTATTGTTCTATTTTTCAGGGCTTGTCTCCTTGAGAACATTATACTTCTTTCATACTCTTTTGTCCATTGTTTGGCTTTAAGCTCATTCTCTACTTCCCATTTCTTCAATTTCAGAAGAAAAAGGTCTACCTCATTCTGTCTCTAGTACTAATCAGCATAAAAGTAATGCCTTTTTTGTTATTAAAAAGAATGTTATTCCCTTCTCATAAAGAAACACTTCACATGAGCAAAAATATCATACAATCTTTCAAACTTCTTTTCTCCCCAAAATGACCTAAAAAGAAGAAAGTTTTCACCACCATCAAGTTCAGCTCCATAGTAGAATGAGCACTGCCTTTCACACTGACCGAGAGCCTTCACCTCCTCTGTGCAATTTTTATCTTCCTTGTATGCTGACAGAACACCGGCATTTTGGAGCTTAAAAACTCTGCAGAATCCATGTCGTCAGGTTATGTTAAGAGGATATGTATTACAATGAACAGCTGCTCTTTAATTGGGAGTCCCAGGCTCTGTAGTAACACAAACCACTTCTTTTAGGTCCTTAATACTGTAAGTTATAAAACCTACCTATTGCTTTTTCTTCTTGGACAGGGATTTTCCACACCAGCGGCAGAAGTGACAGGAGGAGGGTCAGAAGTTCTTCTCGACACGTCAACTCCTGTGTTAGAAACAAAGGTTTGTGTACTAGTAAAAAATAGATTAGGCTACTTAATTTTACAGAGCTATATAACATTCATTTCCCCACAACTTTCTGCTGTTTTACACACTGAAAAAATTACCTAATTGCAAAGAGTGCTATAATCATTAACTACAGCCAATCAAAGCATCTAAGATACTTATTACAGTCTGCAACTGTTTCTATACAAACGCCTCGTAATCCCTCTAATTGAAGGAATTCCTCACCTAAAGAGCTAGAAAAGTCAAAAGCAAATAACTTGTTGATTTAAACAAAGGAAACATGAAGCCCAAGACAAGTCTAAAACTTCTGTAGTTCCAAAAAATGTAGTATCTCCCATGAAGTTCTTGAAAGTTACTTTCTCCAAAACAACACCTTTAAGGAAATGAAAAAGCTTACCTTCACCAAGTGATGTTACTGACTCACAACAGAAAGGTAAAGTTTTATTGGAGGATGAGGGAAGGTTACTCTTAATTAACAAAACCAAAATCACCAAAACCCCCTTGCTCCTACTGGGATTCTAAGACCTATGCACTAAGAATCACAGTGCAGAAAGGAACAGTAGAAAGCACAGAATTCAAACACAGTGCCTTTACTGTTTGCTATGCAGCACTTTCAGAATGGTTTCAGTCCTAAAGATCAAATAATTTTCAAACAAAAAGCTGATGAGCATTTTGGCAGTTTGTATCATTCAGGCATATGCAGCTGAAACAACATCCTTTTCCAAAAGTTCAAGTTAACAATGATATTGTGTATGGAGATAAGCAGCTTACATAATTATAGTTACATACATAACAAATATATAGTTACATATATGGTTATAGTGATATATATATATACACAACAAAAATATCTGTGTGATAAGACTACTAATTTAAATGATTTAAAAAAAAATCTAGAACTATTGATACAATATAATTAACCTGAAAACTAAACTTTTTCAAAGTCATGCTCCCAACTCTTCTGCTACTAAAGGTTTGCTCAGCAAGACAAATTAATTAGGAATGAGAATGATGAGAATGAGCAATACATCATTCAAAGCACAAGACTGAAAAAATAAAATATTAACTTTTCAAAATTTCAATAGTACAATTCCAGAATTTGACTTGATTAATCAAATTCCTCTTCTCTCCACTTTTTCGAAAAAAAACCCCATATTTCCTTTGGAAAAAAAATGCTGAATTACTGATTTTGCATGAAGAATGACACAAGCTTTTTCCCCTTTCTATTTCAGAAGTGGGTTTTTGTTGTAAGGGAGGCACATGGAATCTCCCATTTTCTTCTTACATGAAAGCCAGCTGTTTCTCAAGCAGCTCTGGTCCTCTTTATTAACAGCAACTATGCGGAAGTCAAGTGACACCTAAAATAACCTCACAGCTCTAGAATTGGTAAGGATTCTTCTTAGCAATTACATATAATTGCAGTCCTGTGGATTTACTGTTTAGCCAGTGCACCTACTGGAATCCAAAACCAAACCAGCAGACCTGACCAGAGTCTTAGCACAAGTCACTTCATAAAGGAAAGGCAAACCTCCAAGACAAATCTGACCAGCGTTAACAGCTGACCTTACTTAAGACAAGGGCTGAATAAACTCAACAAGGATTCACTTGCTTCACTATTTTTGAACTCTAGGATGTGAAGTTTCAAAGCACAAAGACTTAGTGCACATCTCATCCGACTCGTGGCTTAATACAAAGCCAATAGCATCGAAGAGGAATGAGAAGAGAAAGAAGAGAAGAAAATCAGGACATCTGTAGTTACAGAGATGTGTGCTAGACTTCTTATATTAAAAAAAGTATAAACTGATCATCTCTTAAAATATTTTCTCTTTTGAGCTAAAGTTACAAAATATTTACTTTCTATTATGTTCAAGAACAAGTTACTTAAAGAGCAAAAATATAACTCATGGCCCATAAGCAAAATAAAAAGATATATGTTTTAATTTAATTTTTTTTGCCTTAACCAGGAGGAACTTCTCAATTAAAAACTGACAGTTTGTAATGCAGGTTCACTAAATACTTGTTGTTCTCAAAAATTCTAACCTATTGCCTCTTTCCACGCAGCTACTGCACTTGAGTTTTACACACACCTTAACTAGTCAAAAGTTTAGCAACCATCAATATTATATACCATCAAAACAGGTATATGATTTTTTCATTTTCTGTTCTTGCAGACGGACAGAATGTAATTGCAACATATCCTTTTGAATTTCCAGTCTTCATAATTAACTCATACATTCTTTCATAAAAGATATGCAAGAAAACCAGCACCAAGAAGAACATGAGCCAGACAAACCCACACAAAGGTCAATACAAAAATTATAACCAGGTAAGAAAAAGTATTACCTGATCAATAGTTGAGTTCAGTGTGGTAAGCAAAACAAACCCACGGCCTTGAACCAAGTATTGTCCCAGCGCTGCCATATGACTTTCTTCTTCTTCATCTTCCTTGGCCTCTGCCCTCTGTACCACTGCATTGCACAGTCTGTTGACATCTGTCAAGAATTCCCGTGCCAGTGAGTTACTGGCACTGCTCATGTCTGAGCTGTAAGTAGAGGAAAGTACAGAAATTAAGTACATCGGAAAATACATTCCTTATGGATAAAAATACTAGGGAAAAAAGAGGACTAGTTCTCCCCTGTATCCCACCCCAAAAGGTTGTCTGGAGAACTGAGGAATCAATATACTAATGTAGGGTGGAAGGGAACAGCAAAAATGAGTTTAGATAATTTTATTTATTTCAGTGAAACTTCAGCCCACGACCTGAATATTCATTTTATAAATCTAACAGATAGAAGTCCATGATACACAGCATTCCCTCCCCCTGCATAAATAAAAGCTAATTACTTTGCTTCGGCTTTTCTTTCCAAAATAGATGTGAGCTTCAACCTTCCTCTGCTTCTTAAAGGTATTTTGACCTGAAGTGTAAGCAGGAAGCTCTTGCACAGCATTGTACAGAACACATTCTTTAATGGTTTACTTGAACACATTATCTTCTATCATGTTATATATTCCAATGGTATATAGATTGTTTCAAGGGGAAAAAATAATAAAATAATAAGCTAAAATAAATACAAGTTTCAAAATTACAACACTTAAGGATTTACCAGCTCTCACAGTTTTTCTTCAAGCCAGACTGAGTGGGGGGCAGTTGCTACTGTAGCATACTTAATTCAACATAGATTTCTACTGCACATGTTCAGTAGAAAATACTAAAAGCATTGGTACTGATTCCCAAACTGATTAATTTTACTTTAGATAACACACACAAGGCACTCACACACTTTGTCTTTTCACTCTATCTTACAAAAACATGTTTTGTTTTCTCTTATGCCACAGCATTCCTTGGTTGGTCAGCACTACTACACATTGAAACATTTAAAACAAACCTTAAATCAAACAAGAAAAAATGCAAGACTCTGCTGTAGAAAACTTAAAAGGATCACTGAGGAAGGCACAACAAAACCAAGAATCAGTGATGGCAGATATAGAAACAAGAACATTTAATCCACATAAAACTCAGTTAATGAATACTATGGCATAATATAAGCTTATTTCTGTATAAACAACTGAAGCGATGAAAATATTTTGACTTGTGAAGATCTTTTGTCCAAACACAGAGCATGCAAAAGAGCTGAATAACTTTCAATGTAACATTTAAATATAACTGGTGGATTAGTACTGCTTGGTAAAGAAATATCTATACGCAATTATTAGGTAAAAAATAAGACCTTATAAGAAAGAGCAAGTTTGTTAGTACTAATGGTACAGAAAGCTCATTTTAGTGGCAAAACTGAGTAGCTATACATATGACATTCACTGTAGAATTAACAGGAAAATTCTTACCAGAATTACTTTGCCAGCTTAACACATTTATCATCTATCTGGAAGTAAAAGCAAATATATTCTGGAAATATCACCCTCAGTTCACCTGTTTTTTAAAAAAAAAAAATAAATCATGGTTAATATGCAATTTCTTTGCTTTTAAAACTCATTTTATGATAGCTATTTGAAATTTTTTGAGCTTTAAAGCTCTACTTTTCTTTTTAACTTATGATTGTGCACAACCAAAATCCTATTACAGAGAAAATAATTGGTGCATATAAGGCAAGTCAATATAATAAAGTTCATTCATTTTTACAATGTAAAATGAGCTAGTTATGCAGGTTTAAACATTTCCCTCTGGAAATACTATCACTTTTTAGTGGTCACTACCTGAAGCACTTGCAGCTCTAGCTAGAAATGACAGATAGTATGAGAAACTGAATTGTAGAGTCAGGTGCTGATGTAAATGCTTTTTACACCTGTCCTTCTATTTTGTCCTGACAGATAATCGATCTTTATTACATTAAGCTCTGGGGAAGATGCAGTTAATGGAACTAGAAAGGAACAATATTGTATCTGCTCGGTACAGATAAATGCTAAAGCAATTTAAGAGTCACTTCTCTCCTACCCCTTTAACCTCATCCAGTCCTAACAGAAGATCAGAACAGGCAATGCTTCCCCCCACCCCTAGTTTAGCTATAATTAGTAATGCAGAAAAGACTAAGATAACAATAGGGAGAAGCAATCTCCAAATTCACTTTGGAATGGCCAGAAATAGCAAGACAGTTACCGTTAATACATGCTTTGGCAAAGTGAAAACACACCACCTCATACATCAGCCCTGTACTCGTGAGCTCTGCACAAAGGGTGAAAAGGAAAATGTTTACTATAGAGAATATACATTCTCAAAGCTCCAACATCCCATATTCCTTGCTGTAAACTAAATTGTCAAAGGGTTTACTAATTTTTCATAAAGCGTCAACTTTCTAGTTATCATAGTTCCCCTCACATCTTTAGAGTGTCTTCAATCTAAGAAAAGGAAAAAGTTATTTTAATCCTCCTCTTATTTACTTAAACACATTTAAGAGCTCCTTAAATATTCTTCAAATCCTAAGGTATGGTTTCTGCTGACTGGCTGAGTACTGCCTCTGCTCTTTCCTAGAAGACAGACATCAATAACCACAGAGGCAATGTTTATTTCTGCAACCTCTCAGCATTTTTTTTTTGCTACTGTTTTCAAATCTTGAACAAATGCTAATTACTTAGCCATTCAATGATAACAGGACTCCTTAACAGTTTTACTTACAGTTACTACTATTTCATTGATGCTAATGCAAAAAGACATCAAGTATGACTTCTTAATGCAAAAAGCACAGAAAACATTGTAAAGAGATACCATGCTGGATAATGAAGCACTTCTTTCAGAAGGACTAGTTCCAACAAGTTCTAGGTACTTCTCAGTTGTACTTATTTATTTTTCTGCAGTTAAGTTCTGAAACAGACTGACAGCACAAACATGCCCTTGAAAACAGTTTTAGATATAACCTCATTACTCATCCCACCTCAAAGCTAGAGACAAAGAACAATACAAGGAGAACAGAGAAATAACTAAGCAGCTTCCAAAAAAAGCTTCATATGCACAGACAACCTTTTTTTCCTTTCATATTTTTTCCCCCAACAAGTGATTTAAGCACTTAAAGCACACTGCTTTTCAAAGAAGAGCTCAGTGAACAACTTGTGCTGCTAATGCTGTAACATAGAAAACACTCTGCAGAGGTGCGTTGTTCTTGTTTGTTTTGTTTTCTAAAAAACAAAACAAAAAACACACACATCCACCTCTGAAACTCTAAGGTTTCAGCTTGCTGGTCCCTTTCTCTTTCAGCTGCAGACTGTGGTACACTGCCACTACGCCCTACTCAGTGCAGCCCTTCATCTTACTGCGAGAAAGTACACCAGCCAGTTTGCTCTGAGTAGGAACTATTTTACTGAAGAGTTTTTCTTTTAAGTAACACATCTTCAACTGCTGTGGTGCCTGGTGATACAGAAGCAGGTGCTACACAGAACACCTGAACTGTAATAGGGTGCCTTCACTTCAGACTTCAGAGAGGTCACCTTAACTAGAGCAAAAACGCCAAAATCTAAAACATCACACATGAATTAAGCCATAAGAGAGCAAAAAGAAACCTACCAGAATGTCAGTTCACCACTGCTGTGTACAGTCCCAATGGGACACTTCGTTTTGGAACAACAGGGCTTCGCATAGCCAGCCCTGAAAAACCATATCACTTTCTTAAATTCCAATTCACCCTCCAGAAAAATATGATTAACATATTTTATAAAAAACACCTCTATTAGATAGTATTTATTTCTAGATGTAAGAAGGCCACAAGTTTTTTTTTTAAATAAATAATTTAACTGTGAATGATCTGACATTGACATATAACCTGCCCTCTTCGTGCTCATCTTTCTATCATCCTCATAATTCAATCTGTACCATGCCTGCCCCCTGCCCCCTTCCTGCACCAGCTCTCAAAGGACTTATTTTTGTATTTGCTGTTGTGGTATAAATTTATTTCCTGCACTTGAAACTTGTATTTTCTCTGGACTTCTTTCTGGTTGAGGTCGCTTATCAGCTGAGTCTTAAAGTATAGGAATACGTTGCATTTACTTCAGCAGACTTTAAGCCTTTAAACGAAAAAATATTGAGTAATTTAAATGACAGAACTTAAAAACAAGACCGATTTAGCTGTCTTGAATCATGACTATATCAACTTCATATAGTGCTAATGATTAGATGGTATTATCTCTAATGTCAGTGCAACTTGGGGAAGAAAATGCAACAAAAGCTTAGGTTCAGAGCCAGTACTCTGTACGTGAGAGAACTGGGCCTTTAACTGGGTTATGTTTTCAGCAATGCACTGCCCAAAAAGGCCTGGAATGTCTTGTGATACAATAAAAAGTAGTAATTGATAAATTACAACAGCAGCATTGTAATAAAATATAGTACCAAGCCAAATGAAGTAAAAATCCCATAATACTAATGTAAATTAATACTTTCAGTAACCTTTGTCCAACAGCTACAGCAAGAGTAGAGGAGAGGCAAAAAGTTTGGTGGTAGTCTCCAATTCACACAACAGCCCAAATTAGTGCTCTAATAATCCTACCTTCCCACAGCCTTAAAAAAAAAAATGTTAATTTTATAGTACTAGCAAAACAAGGAACTAATTAAACCACCTCTTATTTGTTGTGAGGTCAATAAATTTCTTCAAATTGTTCTTCAAATTAATAAATAGTGGTTATCAGTCTAAAATGAACATGCTACTGAAGCCTGTTCATACAGCTGCATAAGCCTTGACTGCCTGAGTAAAACAAAGTGATAATGTACCTAAGAAGGTATGCATGGCACGGCATGAGCCACCTGCAAGCTTTAATTTCCTGGAGCTCACTATGTTATCTTCAAAAAAAGTGGTCTTGTCTACCAGGTTGTATGAGCATCTTACTGCACTAAAGGAGTGACAGCCAGGCTCATAAGAAAAATTAGCTGATGAGAAGCTATTTTACAATGCAAAGAGGAGTAGAGAATGTATATAGCTACATGAAGTTGTTAATTTATTTACCTTCCCTAGTTTTCTGTTTCAGGTAAGAGACAAATGGTGACCAGGCATGGCATGGCAGCAAGTCCTTTTGAGGAGAGAGTAAAATGAAGTAGCATTATCAGTAGATATTATAATTAACACTTTAAAACAAAAGTAGTTTCTATAAGCCATTGTACAATCCAGTGATTTCTAGCCTCTACTTCAAAACTTGTAGCCCTTTTACCTATTCTCTAGAATAAAGTATATGGGAATATGAGTCACCACTGCCCAATAAATGCTACATTTACTTTATACAGCATTCATTCCATTTAGCAAATATTTATCCCTCCCTCATTGCTTGTACTTAGCATTTATGCACTAAAGAACATGCTTGCGACCTCTTTAATGATTTTTAACATTAATATGATTATATCAGGGATTTGAATCAGATTTACTTTGGGGTTAAACTTTTGATTTATGCTCAACTTTCTGTTAGCTGAGGACAAGAGGCATGATGAAGAACATCAGCACCTTATTAGCACTAAGGCACTCCATAATACACATTTGCAATTGTAGCACAGATTGCTGGGTTTATTACAGAAACAAAGTTTATCTTGTTACTAGCAGGCATCAACTTTGACTGCCTTCCCTTTCAATAGATTTGCTAACAATAAAAGTAAGGGAATGCTACAATTTAATACCTCTGTGTAAACTGGAGAAGGAAAAAAACAGAGCATAAGAGACTGCAACAGAGAAATATGTATCGATCACAGCCTGGACCAAAACTGGAGCATATCCTACAGGGCTGCCTTGAGGTCTGCCCTTGGTGGTGAAACACAAGTAAAGCTTCAAATAACACATTGCCAAAAATAACCAGTCTTCCTTTTATGTCGTTTTGATACCACTCAAAACTTTAAACAGGCTAAAAGCCAAAGACTCAGCTGACGTTGCCAGAACAGGTTACACAGCAGAAGCAACACACAAACCTTTTAAGAAAACAGGAACCTGCAACTCGAGTAGAGCATCCACAGAAAGCTTGATATGCTTTGATGCCTTATTTTACCAATGCAAGGCCATCTGCGAAAAGCACGGCTTATAAAAGGCCGTGAACATTTGCTAACCCTCCAACAAGAAGTCTGATATTCAAAAACACAAGCAAACATGAACAAAGACATGACACTTCAAGTTTGGTTCACTCTCAAAACAGACACACCAGACAACACTCCAGCTCCACCTTACTCTTTATTTACAATCCCCTTCTGCTCTGTCCTTTGCTACTATTTATTAGCTATTTGGGGTTACAGAAGCAGACAACCTGTTAAAACCTACTAAGGCAGTGTTTTTCCAGCCATTAGGTTGCACATGAAAAGCAACCTCTTAACTTACAGAATTTATCATAAGACTGAAGGTAGACATCAATTTTCTTGGCACAGTTCTACTTCTGATAGAGTCCTTGATTTCATCAAGGAGTTCAGCAACTTACTTTTAGTCTTCTGTGTAATCCACTAGATCAATATTATTTCCAAACAAGTTATTCAGAGTCCCTCTCCACAAAATAAAGAAAAAAGTGAAAAATAAAAACACTTACTACTTTTGGATAAATAATACATGCACTGCCCTTTTAGCTAATCAGAGAGAAGTTTATCAAGTTCACAAAACAGTAAACAAGTGTTATGTTAATGAACACTGAAAAGTATGTTGAAACCTTCAGAGCAATGGCGTTCCTGTACATACAAGTGTGTTTAAGTATAATTTTACTAATGACGCTTTTATGCAAAATCAAAAATATATTTAATTCCTACCTCACCTACATGGGATGTTTGTCTTGCACTACACAAAGTCTGAGAGTCCTGCTTCTACAAATATCTTAAGCCTCCTATAAGTATGTAGTCTACTTACATTCTGCTGCCTAGGTATTAAAACAAAATTTAATCCATGAAGCTCAGTGTTTATACAACTCGAGAATTAGAGACAGCAATTTTCTAAGTAGATGTGAAAGCATTATATCTTACACTGAAAAAAAAAAAGCGCATTTTAAGGAATTATATTATCTGGGCTGAAGTATTTACATCATGATTTGTTCTTTATCATTTTAAAGTCTACTTCCAAAAACCTAATTTGTATTCCCTATTTAATTCATGTCAGGACTTTTACAAGTGAAGTTTATTATATTACTGTATTTACAGGATGCTTAAAAAGTTATTTTTTTTTAAACTTAACACATATTGCACCAGCAAGCCCTATTTGTGCTTAATACTTACTTCTTGGAAAGTACTGTTACCTTGGGGACTAGAATTAAATGCCAACTGTCTACTTGTACAGCACACTATCAAAAGCTATGGCTACATAAAGGGGAGGGGAAAAAAATCTGTTGGGAGAAAAATATCTGATATTTTTTGATATTTTATTCTTATGTCATCCTATATTTTCCAAATATAAATATGTGCTTGACATATCTGATCTTTATATAGAAAAGGTTAGATTAGATTAAGATCTTTAGGAATCTTAAGTGCAAAGTTTTAAGAAGAATTTGCTGTAGGAATTCTTGGAATTCTAGTAATTCTTGGAATAATGGAAGCTAATGTAATGGAACAAAGCAGCGCAATGACAACTGTGTGCTACAAAGAAGGCACCAGAGATGAGGTGATCAATACTAGCAAAGTTCTTCTTCCTAAAATTCAGCAGGTTATCAAGTTCTGCCTTGAGCTATGAAGATCTGCATCCCCTTTACAAATTAGAAGATTATCAACAATTTCCTCCTTTTGAGCATAGATGAAATATCATCAAGACAGGGTTAAGAATGCCACAGGTTAACTGCATATTACACAAGTGCTTTGGGACAGCTTCTCAACTTCACATGGAATTTTGTCATCAAACAATGTTAAACACCTGTGAACGCATTCTTGTTGAACCTGAAATCAAGTTAAATGATGAGAGGTGATTCATCTACAAGATAAAAAGTACAGCACTAATGAAAGACAGGTCCTCAAACAACCACCTACACTCAGGTGATGCATTAACCCTGTACATACGCTATACTCCAGTCTATGCTTAGCTTATGGTCTTACAGTATCCAAAGTCAGTAACTACAGTGTAGTAGTTAGCCACATTAAATCAATTCTAGTTCGTTTAAAATGTGTGTATTTCAGACCAGTGTGTGCAAGCACAGAGAATAAATATTCCTTAGGATAAGCATGGGGAAAGCTGGAGGCGTTCAAAGATAATCATTGCAACACTAGCAAATAGATTTATTTCTAATATAGTTATGGAAAGCAGCTAAAATGCACTGAAGAATATAAAGCTGATACCAATACCATGAAAATGCTAGAGACAAGCTTTGTGAGCAGTTGAAGAAAAAGATCTGTTTCCAGAACTTATCTGGAGTGCCAGAGAACACCTGCAAGAAACACACAGTACTAGAGAAAGAAACTGACAAATATTCCACCACAAAACAGAATCTATGTAGAAAATAAACTATGAAAGACTAGTAAGTTCTTCCAAAAAAAAAAAAACTGAAGGATGAATATCTTTTGTAAAACATTCAGCAGTAAAAAACCTGAAATGCCATAGCTCCCAAATGAGCCTTGTCCTGAACTCTACACAAAGACTGCTAACAAGTTCATACTCCTAAATACCTTCTTCCAAGCTTTAGGTTTGATACTTACCCCCAAAACAGCCTGCTTGACAGCCTTGACACCATAGCTGCACAGTAATGACTAAATCTAAAGATGAAGACTAACCTCCACAGGCTCTGTAGAGTGAAAGGGAAGCATCAGCCTACTACAGAAGGTAAGTCAGAAGTTGAGGGCCTCTCCAGTCATGATCCTACACAGAGCAGCCCTGCAAGACCAGGCGGATGTGAACATCCTCTTACATTAATCTGCAGTACAGCAGATAACACGCTCTCCAGTACAACTGAGAAAAATGTGATAGTTATGACGGCACTACAGGTATGCACAGCACACAGCATCTACCTGGAGATTATTTTTAAACAACAAACTTATCACTCATCTTGTGATTTGCAGGTCCATACAAATCTTTCTGTAATTTGTAAGATTATACATTTTGATTGCACCAATATTCAGAGATAGAACCAAGAGTTGCTGAGCAGTAATTGAGGCGCTCTTGGTGAAGGGCCATGAATGAGTCAAGGCTGTTTCTGAAACTGAAAGTTCAGTAATTAGAGAATTAAAACTAGAAAGTAAAATATCTAAAATAAATTTTGGCATTGTGTCTAAAGTACTTGCTAAAAGCAATGAAATAAGAGGGGAAGGTCAATGATCAGCATTAAAAAAAAAGAGGTCATCAATGGACAGAAGACTAAGTCTGCTTCTGGGACAAACTGGTCAGTGAAGTCCATATTTTCTATTAGTAATCAGACAGCAGGTAGCAATTCTGAGGTGGTATTAAAAAAAATCCTTTAGATAAATATCTGATAGCTTCATATACCGTTATTCCTGTTAAGCTCAGTCTGCCAGCTACTTTACAACTTGAAAACAGTTTAGTTGCTTGAGGGAAGCAGACCCTGTACTTCTCCCAGGCTTTACAGCAAAGAGGTGTTTGTTCCAGCTGTGTTGACCCCTCTTGCACTGAGCCGGCCCCAGAAGACCCAGTCAACAATCAAGAGAACTACAGTCAAAATGACACACACAGCATCTCACTTCAGGTAGTTTTTATCCAGTGGAAATGCAAGTAAGGAACAGCTAGGATTTTTATTTTATTCTTGAAGTTTAAACAGCACTCAAAATTAGTAAAGCAGTATAGACTCCAACAAGGAAACTAAAATAATTATACTTAATTTCATATAATGATTAAGAGCATTAAGCTTCCCAGTGTACCTATTACTAGATAGACAAATGTTTAAGAAAATTCTGAACTACTGGAGAAAAAGAAAAACTAAATCCATCCGCAATGCAAGAAATATCCCAACTTTAAGAAGTCCCCAACCCATAGATGTCTATCACACATGCACACAGAAGCAAGGGGAGATGAATAACGTGTTCCAGATGAAGGCCACATACACAACCAAGTAATCAATCATCATATGATGACTTTTTCTGTAAATGCTATGAATTTAGCAGGACTCTAATAATCAAATTGGTTTTGTAACTGAAGTAATTTAGGCTTCTAAAAATAGTTTTAGATTAATTAGGAGTACCTTCTGGAGTTGAAAAGATCTCACACAGCATTTCAGCTATATATCCAGACACATAAAGGAAATCCTGCTTTCCTTTGATCTTTTGTTAATTGAAACTTACAGATCAAGAATGAAACCACACACTCTTCAAGAGACTCAAGTCTCCCCTTATAATTGAAAGATGCAAGTAATACAAAGAAATATGTACCTCAGGTAGTGCATAAAGTTTTACAGTTTGTGGCTTTTGTTTTGTTTCCTCTACAACAAGTCATAAGAATGTTTGCTCTCAATTCTTTGAAATTAGCTTTGTTAAACACTCTTGCCTTCCAATAGAAAGAGACTAGGAAGGTAAATCACTTGCCTTTTTTTTGGTTAATTTAAAGATTATTTCAGTGTCTATTTGAATTGATGAATCAAAACTAGACAAATTTAAACTGAAAGTATATTGCTGGACTTTTATCAGTTCCTGCAATACAATTATGAACTATCAGGAATGTTTCCTTAAATCTTACATATTTTCCTTATTAATTCACTCTTTTCCAGAATTAAGACATCAAGAACTACTCATCCCTTCAGATTACTGTTTCTGTTACTTATTCCTCATCTTTTAGTTAGTACACTAAAGCCTAGCCAGATCAGCTGCTTACAGAAGTTAACAGATCTACTTAGATACTTTTTGCCATTTATCCCCCCAAGAACATAAGTCTCCAATAAATGTCTCCACAATATTGTAAAGGAATAGACAAAGTCAGGCATTTTGCTGAAATAAAACTGGATAAAGTTAACATCAGTTCTAATGCTTCCGAAGAAGCATTACCTGACTAATTCCTTCTGATATTTCACCTTGCCAATTTTCTCTTGGGAAAGCAGAAAGGTTTTTCTCTACTGTCAAAAGAGGGCAAAAAATGCATAAAAGTGAAGATCAGCTGAGATTGTCAGATGCTCACTCAATCACTCCAACACAGTCTAATGGTGACTGGTGTCACAGTTTGGGCTAATCTTTCACCACCTTTCACAAACCACCATTCATTGCCTTTGCCTTCCACTTCACACCTTTCAAATTATCCAGAAAGCATAGAAGAGCTCTTTTACAACGTAAGAGAACTGTCACAGATCCTCAGCTTCACATGGCTCAAAAAACCCATACAAACTCAGTGCCACAGAGTTTGCAGATGCCTGCAGTGAACTGCACAAGCTCAGAAGTGCAGAAAACAACCCTGTCAGTGATCATCCACTGCGTGGCCACTGCAAAATCCCACCCACAGTAACAGCAGGCTGTAGTGAGTTATTTCTGGAGGAGAAGAGGGCTAAGAAATGAAGTCTGAGAAGCATAAGAACGGAAGCCCTGCTCTTCTGTAACACACCAAAATCACAAAATACCTCAGCTACGGTATATGACAGATGAAACGTGCAGTGGCAACTTAGAAACCTATTGGAATTTAAGAAAGATATCCAGAACAAAGATACAATAGAAGTTTCACCACTACTCCAGTACTTTACTACATTGATCACAGCATTACATACCTATCCCTTCTTCAACATACATAAGGTAATGAATTACACAGAATCACAGAATAGTAGGGGTTGGAAGGGACCTTTGGAAATTATCTAGTCCAACCTCCCTGTGTTTAATTCTGTTCTGTTCAACATCAGATTTAAGCTATATCTTCAGACAGAGAACAACAGAGTTTCCCCAAAAACCACATTAGCAAGACTCACACTTCTAATAGTACCAAAAAATTGATAACAGTACCAAAAAAACCTGACTTCCCAGACAAATTTTAATCAGACCCCAGGCTGCAAACATGAACTATAAACAGCTAATAGGTTGCAGCACGAAAAATCTTAAGACTGCACATAGCATCACTTTGTCCTTTCCCTCCCCTTCACACATTCCAGTATCACCTCCATACAGAGTACAACTTTATCTGGAGACAAGACATTCCCATGCACTAATCTCAACAGGTCACCAAAAGACATGTTCAAATGAAAGACCTGAATCTGAACAGTGGAAAAAAAAAATCTGGACCTAGTGCATACCATGCTGCTTTATCAGTTCTTCTCAAATGGCCATGACAACCAAAGCAGATACCCTGTGGAATCAAAGCAGAAGCCCACACCTCCTGAGGAGTAGCTAGGGTACAGTTAAACAAGAGAGCTCAGCCCAACTGACAACTAGCAGGTGTTTCTGTTCCTCCCCAGCAATTCTTCCATTTCTCTTCTTCCAGCACTGCACTCATCCAATTCCTTCTTGGTATGACTCATTTCCACAGGTTTGCAGAAAATTAGGTTTTTTCAGCTGGAATTTTTTTTTGTTGTTGATGAATTGCCATGTTGAGAGATCAGGCAGTTGTCACTGCCAGCAAAGGGAAGAAGGCAGGATGTCCCTGTTCAGCAGCAACAAGCTGCTTGATCAGCTTAGCCAGCTCAGACAAATCAATCCAGGTGACAGAACAGAAGCAACCATAGGTCTCCCCTACCTGATCTTGTCCCAGTGTAAAAACAGGTATAATATCTCTAGATCAGTGCCACTGCAATAGCTGATAGCTCTGATGACACCAGCTCAATTACGTGATATTTTCTAAAGGCCTATGAATCTTCATCAAGCAATAATTTGCCAGAGTAACTGACATTCCCACAACCATCTCTGAACTGGAAAAGAAACCAAAAGTCAAAGTAATACCAGGCATATATACATAGAACCCTCCCTCCTCTGCCTATTACAATCCTTTCCCAACATTATAATTCAGTTTTTCAACATAGAAGATGACCTTAAAGTACAATCAACAATATGAAGCAGTGACACCTCAGACAACAGATACTACAGTTTTTCACTAAGAAAGCCCACAAAAGCCTGACATCTCCTCAAAAAGGAATAAAATAGGCATTAGTGAGGTCTTGTTGATGATGGCTGTTCACTCCAAAGAGCTTAAATTCACCCACAGAGGACAAGCAAGTGTCTGGACAGCAAGCATTTCCTGTCGCGCCAGAATCCTCTTACAAAATAATCATTTCACCCTACATTCCCTCTGCTCCCTTCTGCCCACAGAAGTATCAAAATATCAAAACCAGTTTTCCTTCAGAATTCCTCTACATGCAACATTATCTCATTTGAAAGGAGACCATCATGGCAACATTCTTCAAATACAAGGAAATTAGACACAAGCTGCAAGGGCATATAACTGTATAATAAGGTTGCACCATGGTCTATTAAAGACACCAACAATAAAAATATGAACACTTCAGGAAGTCCCATATTTCATAGGATTTGCTTATATTCTTTAAGCTTAACTGTGAAGAGGACAACATAAAAGCAACAACTTACTTTTAGTAAGTGCTAAGAGTGTTGTTTCTCTTTTCTAATGTTTACATATTAAGTGTCTTACTTTCTGACAGATCCTATGATGTTGTTCAAAGTGCTTACAGTTTCTCTTCTTGTCTTAAGCCACACTAAAAACTGATGTGGAGTCACACAAAAAAAACCTACCAGGGACAAAAAGGAGTAAGGAAAAGAAGAATTTAAGAAGAATCTTAATTAAACAGTTAATAACTTAACAGATAAGCTTCTTACAATTAATTCAACATTTTTAATGGAAAGGTGTCTTTGAGTACAGTAGAAAAACTAATAGGGGAAGAAGAGAAGGAAAGCAGGAAGGGAGTGACATTAAAAAAAAGCTCCTCTTAAGAAATCTGTATACAGTCTTACCAACAAAGTGATGACTGACTTCCTGAGCTCTCATTTACTATTAACTCTGTTTTTAGAAGGCAGACATTAAAAGCTACTTGCTCTTAGCTTGCAAGATTCTCTATCCAAAGCAGAATGAGGAAGAATGAAGAGTAAAATTAAAGTACCCAAGAAAAAGCTGCTCTATGATAATATACAAAACCATCCTCATTCTTCATTGACTCTATCTTAAACATCCACCAGAAAGTGAGAGCCACTAAACCACAGATTTTCTAAGGTATATACAATGACACTTTCTTCTTGGCACTATTGGTCTGCAAGCCTATAGTTAAAGGCAAAAAGCAGACTCAAGTATTTTCTTGACTCCTTGCCTCACTGTAGTCCCATTAAGATAAAAGCTCCATGCAGTCTTTTATCCAAGCAAGCAAGATCAGATCCTTCCTTCAGGAAGGATTTAGTGTTCCAGACATCTCTTTTCTGCTATATAGCTTAAGATTACGATACACGTGACTGAGATGGATCTCCTTGCTGGTTTTTCTGCCAAATGTTGTCCCACCACCTCACAGGCAACTGTACAATGCTGTTACTGACACAAGCTTGTGTCACTAACTCCAATTTTCTCTATATCCTTACATTGAAGTTTTACTGATTCACGTGGCACTACGACTAAAAAGGAAAAAATAAAAAAAGCCTCCCATCCAGATTTTCTTCTCTAGCCAGTTCCCATTCATAACCACATTTGATGCTTTTCCAGCTCCTAGGCTGCCATTCAGTCACATGATCCTCTTCCTGAATTTCTTCAATTGCTCTTCTTTCTCTTATACCAGAAGTTTTATTCTCACTTCCAGCGATGCACCTGCTTTCCCCCTTTCCTCTCTCACTGGTCAGGTAAGTAAAAGGCAGCTCTTTAGTTCGTTTGGAGATTCGGGGTAACGTCCAACTCTTAGATTTATTTTTCCCCCCTTGGAAGAGCACCTTCACACATTCTCCCCATGCTCAGAGAACACCCAGAAGACTACTTATTGCTCTCCTGCCCACTCTTTTCAGGGGATTAAAAAAACCCCACAAAACATAGTTGAGGTGCCAAACTGCTGCGGTTGCTGAATTTCCACGTCCACAGACACTACCGCGAACGGCCCACATTTGCTTTTCTTCAGTCGTTATCGCCTGTCTGACACACACGCCTCGTCCCCAGCCGGGCGCCGTGCTCCCGCCCCGCACAGCCCATCCCGCCGGCGGGAGAAGGGGCAGCAGACCACCCCGCACACGGAGCGCTCGGTGCCGCCTCTCGGTGAAAAGCGGGGGCCACGGTCTCGGAAGGAGCTCTGCGGCCCACAGGCGGCCTCACACAAACCCACCGAACGCACGGCGCACGGGCTCCGGCCCGGCGGGCCCTGAGGGCGCACCCGCCCCTCCCGCCACCGCGGCCCGGCCCTTGCTCCGGGGAGCCCCGAGGCGGGCAGGGCCCCGCCTGCGCCACCGGCGGCCGCTCCTTCCGCCTCCCTCAGCCCCCGCCGCGGCCGCCCTCAGCCTACCTCGGCCGGCATCTTCACGCCGCCTGGTGACAGCCCGCCCGGCCCACGCACCGCCGCTCCCGCCTCGGCCCGCGGTGGGGCTCCCCCTCGCCGAATCCCGCAGCAGGGCCTGTGCTCGCCGAACTAGCTGCTTGCCCCCCCACCAGCCCCGCACCGCGAACACCACTCCTCCCCCGCACACCCCCCCCCAACCGAACCCGGTGGTCCTCCCGTCCTTACCCGCTCCTCGCCCCCCTAGAGCCGGCCCGCCCGCCCGGCCGCTCCGCTCTTATCCCGCTGACAGCGTCCCGGCAGCCCATGGCGGGAGGACCCGGCCCGGCCCGGCCCCGCCGCGCCGCCCGCCCCCGTCGCCCGGGCAACGCAGCGCCCGCCCCGTCCCGCCTCTCGCCCCGCCTAGTTCCGCCGGCACCGGCGAGGGGTATCACGGCGGCCTTCGGTTGCCGCAGCGGGCGCTCCGGGAAGGGTTGCGGTGTGCCCGGGGCCGGCGGCTCCGCTTGCCGCTGGAGTCGTGTGGTGACAGCGCCTGTGCCCGCCGGGTGCCCCACGGACAGCTCCACCACAGCTCCCGGCGGCGGCTCCCTCCCCGGAGCCCGCCGGGATGGTGCTCCCCACCTGCGGGCTCAGCCCGTTCCCACTGCCGCTACCCCCCCCGCCCCGGAGCTGTAATATCAATATTTAAGCGCGCTGTTAACACCCGTATTTACAGCCGGTGCACACGCTGGCGCTGCCGGGCCGCTGCCACCCGCCTCCCGAGTGTTGCGGTACCCGTTCCGCGGTACCCGTTCCACGGCACCCTCCCACCCGAGGGGATTTCACCGCTGCGAAGGGCTTTGCAAGCGGCGGGAGAGGCTGCCCTCTGCTTTGGTAGTTGCTCCGAGTGAAATCCTGGAGCAGATTTACGGCTGCCGGAGCGGGGCTCTGGCGCTCGGCTGAGAGGCCTGGGGGAGAGGGCGGCCCCGGCTGCCGCTGTGTCCGCCGCCTGCCGGAGCGGGTTCACGCCTGCGAATAAACCCATCCCCACTGTGTCCCCGCTCCCAGTCGCTGCTCTCACCCTCTCCAGGGACTCACCTCACGCGCCCAGGGCACTCTACTAATTTTTTGGAAGCGTCGATGCGTCACAGGCCGTGTTAACAACAAGCACGCTGTTCATAGAGTCGTGTGTGCCTCAGTTTGCCATAACCTTCCTGATTCTTGAAATCGGAAAAATGTCCACAGGGTGCACAAGAGTCCTTATTTTATAGTGCATCCTTCTCGCGTCCTGGCATGTTGGCCTCCTGCTCCCTGCTTTCCTTGGTGAGGAACTGCTTCAGCCCTGTGACTGCCTTTCAGTTACCATCCCAGGGCCTACTGGCCACCTCAGTGGCATATTGGGTTTGTAGAGCTTCAGCCAGGCTGCCTGCAAGGATTAGACGGCTGGGTGGAGCCGGATCTTGGGAATGCTCCAGACAGCAGGATCCCAGGAGCTACCTGACAAAATAAGTTTAGATACACACGAGGCAACAGAGGTGATTTCATCTGCGAATACAAGCTTCGATCTGCCTGGGTATTCCCCGTGCGCACCCTGTTTCTCGTACTCTTTCCCATGACATCTGTTTATAGCCATGTTTCTGCTTTTTTCCCTCAGCATGCACTTGTGGCTGCTGTTCATGCTGGTCCTCCTGCAACCTGTCCCTGTCAGACGACTACTGGGCTAGACAGACCCTTGGTCCAAGCCAAGAGACCAACTTCCCTGTAAGAGCCAGCTGTACAAACCCCAAGAAAGAGCCTTTCTCTGAGAGGTAGGCACCTAGATAACACTTCCACACTTGGAAAAGTTTTGAATCCCTGAAAAAAAAGTCCTAGACAAGTGACACTGACATTTCATTAAAACAGAAGAGAGCAAGGAGCCCGACAAGCCACTCTGCTGCCGAGCAAGGTTATGCAGCACAGCCATGGAGCTGCAGGCATGGAGGCCCTGGCAGCATCCCATGCCCCTGGTTAGATGCCCACCCTTGGGAAGGCCAGATCTCAGCTCAGAGAGACAAGTGGCCTCCAAGGACACACAGCTCTCTTCATGACCACAGAGAGAACCTAGGGTCTTTGTGAAGACTCAACTCCCCGGAGTTCAGATGCCAGTTAGTTGCTAATTTAGGCAGCCTAAATCCTACTTTTAAGCCAGTTTATTTTAAACTGGTGGAGAATGTGGTAGGATTTGGTCTGGCACTGGCTACTGGAGAGGAAAGTGAGCCAAGGTTCCCACCCAACCCCTGGACTCAGGGAGTTCTTGCTCTGAAGCAAACTCCCTCATGAAGCCACTCCACTTCCTGCAGCTGAGAAGAAAGAGAAGTCTCTTTTACCTCTGAACTAGGGCTTCCTGTTTACCAAAAATAAGAGATAGTGCTATTTTATCTTTCTTTCAGATCTTCCAGCCACCAAAGGAAGGCTAAATGTATGTGTCCCTCCTCAGTGCTGGCAGTGGCAGGAAGACAAGAGTTTCTACTGGCCTCATGGGACATGAAAGTCCTGCTTGCCAACAGCCTGCCAGCCAAGGCTCTTTGCTGTTACCTCTGCTGCTGCCCAGTCTTCTGCAGATGTAGGTCAGAGCCAACACGGTGCTTGATGTTTACAGATTGTCTGTTTTTCTCAGGGAAAACTGTGAAACTAAGCATCCTATACATTTCCTTGTGTGGTTGTATGGCAGAACTGAAACAGCAGCAATGAAAATTAAGTCAATGGCCAATAGTATATCAACTCACCCTTGGAATATTCACTTTAAAGTGCAAAGAATAGGTGCATTTCAAATTGAGAAGATAGATTTGACTGAAAGTTAGTTTTCAGATGACAACTGGCTTCCCCATACAAACATCTGGGTGAATTTTTGCAAAGCATCTATTAGAATCTTTGGAAGGGAAGATAGCCATAGTCTAAATGGGAACACACTGAAGCAGCTGTCATGCATGTACTAAAAAAAAGATTATAAACTGTTTGAACTGAAAAAATGGTTGAGAGAGGTAAGTGGGGGCGATTAAAGATTTTATCAGACCAGTAATGTTCTTCTGCCTTGAATGCTTCAGAGTGCAACCTATCTTTCCGCTCGTGCAGATTTTCTTTAGTTATAGTAATTAAAGCTCCTGCTACAGATATGACAGTATGCCTGTTCAGTTTTAGATCTGAGGTTTTCAGTAAAGTACTATGCTTTCTGAACTCACGTATGTCAACATAAATTTGCAGCAGCTCCACTAAAGTGAGCGGAATGACACCGGTTTGTGTCAGAATAACTTTAAATCAAGTCTGTTTCTTTATGTTGATGTTGGTTCATTGATAACTCCCTGTAATTCTACAAACACTATCTGAATCTCACTTAAAATCTATAAAGTTTTTCAGCAGAAGTCTTCCTGAATTTCTACTATAATTCTCTCTCTTCTGCATACGTGCAGAAGGTAATAAGATGAAAAACAATCAAGAAACAAGAATATGAGTGGCATTTCCCTACTGTTCTCTAGGCCAATAGAACAAGCACTGAGACCAGCACGGGTCACATCAATACTCAAATTCTTCAATATGTGGTGTGGTATCTTCAATATGCTCACAGATTTAGATTGGTGGTTCCAAAAAATTAGGGGTCAATGGGCCACTGTCTGGTCCCAGAACTTCTTAAGTATCCACTACACACTTTTCATAAGGCATCATCTTACTCTCAACATCAAAGTTTCGTAAGAAAACATTACAAAGATAACATAAGGCTCAGATTTTGTGGACCATTTCTACAGTCTCATTCTCTCTCCTTTCAAATGAGTATTTACCTGTCTAGGAAAATTTACCCATGTTTAATGGTATAATAAAGTCAATAATAAAAGCTGTGGAGTAATATGTATAATATGTGAGCTGTTTTGAATCCACAATCTAAAATCAGAGTGATTTGTGAAAAGGAGGTCTTTAGTCAGCTGAGATGAGCAATCTTTCAGCAGGGAATGAATAGTGGTCTGTATTCCCAAGGAAGCACATTACTCCATTTTTTCCCTATGCTACAGGAAAATATCTGAAAGACTGAATAAAATAGTGAAATAATTTTGTGCTTAGGGAATCAATGAAGGGTCTGAGGGATTTGTTAAAATAATATGCTAGTTTGGTTCTGTCTATATCATAAGGAGAAACAGTCTGTGAGTAGCTGGACTTCCAGATCGATGTCAGGAGAGACAGCTGTTGAACAAATCCAAGGACAAATAAATCCAGGCTGGTCACATTTCATTTCTGAGTTCCTCATGTTTGTCTAGTTGACTACATTCTAGTACTACATGACTACATTCTAGTGGTATAGAATGACCAGAGGGAAAAGGAAAACATTCAGTGGGTAGAGAGCAAAGGGAATTAAATGAGGTTAAATGCTTCCAAAAGCAGCTTAAAGCACTAGAGTCATGGAAAGCCTTCCCTAGTTGTCTGTAATCCTCGTTTAGGCTCACCTACTACAAGCAGGGCTTGATTCCCAGTGACACTTGATTTTTCATTGCAGTAATTCCTGGTCAGCACACACTGACATAAGGATGTATTTAGTGATGATTCTGATACCTGTTTCCAGAATAGAAGAGCAGGTACCCAGGCAGCTGGGCTGGCACATATTGTATGGCCCTTAAATTTGTCCAATGTCAAATCTAGATGAATGACTCATGAGTCAGTGCAAGCCCTTTTGAATTCTTTCATCTAGATTTGACATTGGACAAATTTTGAGTCAGTGAGTCTACTTTGGCCAGTCTCTACTTTGACATTGGACTCATTTTGAGTCAGTGAGTCTACTTTGGCCAGTCTCGGCCTTCCCATTTCGAAGAAATTAATCTGGATTAAAGTTTACTCGAAAACACTTGAGGTAAATGACTAGTTGCAATGTATGTTGACCTGGAATTAAATTGCCTTTAGTGCAGTGAGTTTGGATGATGTAACAGAACTTGATTGAAAGCCATTTCTATAGAAATGACTGAAGCTAGAATAATTCCCACCACAAAGAATGAAAAAGCCTAATGAAAAATGCAAATGGTATAAAAAACTATATACAGGACTTTGAGCTCTAATTTGCACCCTCTTATGGCTTTCAAATGTGTGAATTACATCAAATCACAGTCTCTTACGCTTACGCATTGTCATGTGTCTGTAACACTGTCTGAAGACTCTTCCCTGTTCTACAGTAGATAATCAGGCAAGGAATGTGTTCTTGAACTGAGGCAGTTCAAGAGGTGAAACTGAGGTGAGATCTCAATAAAGTCATGTCAGGCTGCAGTTTTCATGCCTCCTTATAGGTCCATCATTGTCTTTAGCTGAATCCACTACCCATGCAGAAATCCTAGACCTCCTTGTGTTCCTAATCCACTGCAAAAAGCAAATCTACAGTTCACAATAATAAAGACTTTATATTTTTCTGATAAACACCATGAAGTTAGCTAACTCATAGAAAGAAGTATTTTTATTTTTTTAATTTCTAATTAGTACTGTTTCATAGGAAAACTCCTAGTAGATTTTTATTTTCACCACTCATACACCATTTCTGAATTTTTGCCCTGCTCTTCTTAACATAAGTAAGATTGGACTAAAAATTTTAGGTGGATATTTTATAAAGAGAAAGCAAAACCAAAATCTGATCATTCACAAAAGCACAAGAAGGCCCCTGAGAATGGCCTTGTTGCCATATGCACGTTTTTGTCATCCGTTACTGATCCATTCAGATCATAATAAAGGTTATGCCCAAGAATTTATCAGGATAAGAGTCTATCTTTTTAAAGGAGCGTGTTATCAGCGTGGTAGATCTGGAAGCTGCAGGTCCAAACAGTGTCCACTGCATGGTAGGTGGTTAGTAATTTGTATTTGTGTGGACAAAGCTTAGGCAAGCTTTCATGTTGAATCCTTTCACCCTGTTCCTCCCACTCCTGGCATATCTCTCCTTTTACCTTTCCCAAGAAAACAAACTCACCTCACACATTTTGCCTGGACAGTTGAAAGAGCCTGATACTGCTCATTGCTCTTATGACAGCTCACCTTTCTTCACTGCTGTTTAGTTTGACAGGGGGACACTTTTTGGTTTTGTTTCAGTGCATATACCTCCGTGGCTTTTTCTCCATTTCAGTTTCCTGCTGGATTCCAGTCATATCTTAAAAATGTCCAGACTGGGTCAGAGCAAAGAGCCATTCAGCCCAGCATCAGTTGCAGATGCTGGCAGAAAGACTGGCGAACAAGACAAGTGTAGAGTGACAGTTAGTACCTGTTCCAGCTCACAACGGCCTGCAGTTCAGTAACCTCCTGGGACAGATGTGCTATCCTCCTGGTTTATGGACTCTGATTAATTTTTCTTCCATTGATTTGGCCAATATCTGTATGACTCCACATAAGCCTTTGGCATCCACAAACTTCCAAAGTTCAGTTACACAACTAGCTAAAAAGTACCTCTTTTTATTTGTTTTGGGCCTTTTACCTTCTGATTTCCCTTGGTTTCCTCTATTTCTTCTGCTTTGTGAAACAGGGAATAATTACTCTCTAGTTCCTCTCTCTGTGCTGTTCATGGTTTTACAATTCATTGTCAAATCTCCCCTCTGCTCCTTTCGTTCCACTCTGAAGAGTCACAGCCTATTTAATCATTCATTATTTGCTTCAGCTTTCTTATTCTTCTTTGATCCTTTTCTTGTTCTTTTTAGCATGAGAGAAAGAGCTGCAGACAATATTCAAGATGCAAGTTTCATAAATTTCCTGCTACTATGCTTATGTTTTCCTGTCCTTTCTTTCATTCTTCCTAGAGTTATCTCACTTTCCTCCTCCATCGCTGAGCGCTGGGCTGACAACTTGCTAAAACTGTGTTGTAACTCAGGGACCTCTTCTGCCGAAGCATGAGGAGAAAATTCAGCACTGCTCCCTCTGCATGCAAAGCTAGGATTGTTTGACTGGGGTGCATTCTTTTCCTGTTGTCAACATTGATTCATTTCTGCTATTTTAACCCAATAACTTGTAGATTGAAATCCTTTTCCCAGATGACTTTCATTTTTGCTATCTACAGTGACTTACCATCAGGAAACTCTCTCACTTCATACTACACTTCTTTTTCCAGATAACTTCTATGTCAAACAACACAAGCCCAGGGGCATATTTCTGAGACTTCCCTGGTGACTCCCTTCTCCTCCCTCCTCCTAAGAAACTTCAGTAGAGCTGTCAGTTATTTTTTTCTACAAAAGCTCAAAAGCTATACTGATTTTTACACATTATATCAATTTGTTCATGCTAATTACATTACATACTATAATTTCTAGAAATTTGTTCAATATTTCTGCAATTCTTTACAATCTCCCTGTGTCAGATATCAAAATATAAACATAAAGCATTTATTGTGATAATCTGTATTTATTTTTTTTTTAAAGCCTGGCCTTTCTGGATTTCATGAGTTTCATTATAGTCACAGTAGCATTAGAAAGATTCAGCAGAAAAATGTTGCCTTTAACAACAAAAAATATAATAAACATCACTGTATACAGATTAGGTTTTGGGTTTTTTTTAAAAAAAAAAGTAAAATAGTTAAGACGGACCAACAACATGAAGTTGTTAATCACAACACTATGAATAAATTATGAGATAAGCATAATCATTTTCTGGCAAACTGACCATGATTTTTACATTACCTCTACTTAACAACAAAAAACCAACCTGACTGAAACGTTGCTGCTGCTGCTGCATGGGACTCGTATTGCATTTCTCCCTGTGATTTTGGATTAGCAATCTAATAGTTTTGTTTCCAGCCCAGCCATGGATTTCCAAGCGAATTATCTTTTCTGGAAAAGGAAAGACAATTCAGCAAGGTACATGTGCAATGTTTGCAAACACTTCTAACCTGATTAGAGCACTGGATGTCTCCATCTTCAGAAGCAGTAGCCCACCTCCATGCATAGAATGCTAAGGGGCACTCGGGGTGCTCCTGAGCTGCCCGTAAAGCAGACACAGAGCACTCACGGGGCTGGTCTCAAACACTCCGGTGCTGGGGGGCTCCTGGCTGCCCATGTCCTGTGCCAGGAGGTTACTGGTGTGGTGTCAGGGCGAGGTGAGGGGTTGGTTCAGTGCCTGTTCCCCATCTCTCACAGTGTTCACAGGAGCTCGTGTCAGCGTTGCAAATGGGATGTTTCCTCAGGGCTGCTCTAATGAGGACAAACTGCTCCCCCAGCCCGGCAGCTCCAGAGACTGGATACTTAGAGGCATTTTCTTCCCTGTTGGTAAGCACACCAGCTTCAGCTCTGGCACTGGGGGAGGCGGGGGGAATGGATATGACAAGAAGAATTATGAGGCTGAGCAAGCGAAAGGGTGCAAGAGAGCCACCCTGGATGGTATGCACGGTTTGCATTGCCTGCTTTGGAATAAACCCAGCACATCAAGTAGTCACTGTAACAACACTTAGCCTTTGTGTTTTTCTGCTTTTCTTTAGGTGGTGCTGTCTCCAGATTAGCATTTTTGGACAGGCACCGTCTCTGAAGACACAAAGCATGCTCTATTTCAGATGCTGTCATTTCTCCATGACCAGCAGCAGTCTGTCCTTCGGTCTGAACCTTTCTGGTAGTGCTATGACAGTTCATGATCATCTCCATGATCATCTAATGCTATAATGTAGCATTAGGAAAGAGAAAATAGCGTTGATTCAAGGCAAGGGAGGGAGCCAGTTTTGCAGTTTTATATAACTCAGGGGAGATCTGTAGTTATTTAGTTGCCTTGAATAATTCAGTGGGGAGGCTGTCTGAAACGCTACAGACGCTTTGTTTCCTATGAAAGGGGATGCATGCTCGGAGGGCTTCAGACATCTATCCAGCAACCAGCACAGACATTTTTAGAAACACACGCATTTATACATTAAGAGACTAGCTCCCAGCACCCCTCCAGGCCCTCTGACAAATCTAATTTTTGCATTATAAGGCCAAATCCCGCTCACAGTTTTGTCAGCATTACTCCACTGCTCTCAGCAGAGCCACCCCGGAGTCACACTGGTACAAATGGGTTTGCCATAATTGTCAGTGTTTCCCAAACCCAGCACACGCTGTCCTAAACTTTCTTTTCCAGCAGTGCTCTCCTGCCTGCTGACCTGGCACACAAGTCTTATGCACAGATACCAAACCACAAACATCAGTCCCCAGTTCCAATCAGTCCCCAGACAAGCACCAAGACGTGTGACAGCTGCTACTCACCCCTGAGCCCTCATGCCCTTATGCCAGATGTGGAGCCTCAGAGGATCCCCACCACTGGGCTGCAGACTTCACCAGAAACTTCCTTGCCAACACGCACCCCAGGCAAATGCCTCCACTCGTGCTAATTTTCCTGCATCTCCTCCCAAAAGAACCTGCCTATAGCCACTCCATGGTGAGGGAAATGACCCTCCTTGGGGACCTTTCTTTCTCTCATCGGTCTTCCCCATTCCCATGCAGATTACGCTTCCCTTGGAAATTAGACATCATCCTAAGGAATAAAGACTGTTTAAAAACCTGTAGAGCATACCTGGTTTCCTCAGAGCTGCAACTAAAAATCAAGGGGGCAGTGACACAGAATTACTTGAGAATCTTCCTTCTGGGGACTCCTCTGCTAGCACTTGACATGGACCCGCTCAGAAGGATGCTGCTGCATCTGCACAAACTGCTGCAGTAAAACCTCGGAGTTTCTGTCAGGCTGCTGGATGAAATCACAGATTCCTTGCTGCTACACTCTGGCTTCTTTTCAGCTTCACACCAGCAGCTTGTCCTGCAGAGGTCTGGAATTTGGAGGTTGCTTTGGTTTGTTTTCTTTGAGTTGGTTGTGCTACCGTGTCTGCAGTGCTGCTGGAGGGAAAAAAAAAAAGAAAAAGAAAAAAAAAAAAGGAGGCAAAGAAAGAAAAGAAAGACAAAAAGAAACTCATGCAGGCTTTTACTGTCAGTGGTGCAGGAGGATGAGTAAACAATGCAGACAGCTAAAAAGATTGTGTTAAGTGGTACAAGAAGCTAAAAGCTTTCCAATATGCCATTCCATTGTGTTTGCTTGGGTATTGTATGTAGGCACATAAAAAGGGAGCCATTCAGCCTTAAGGGCACATTCATGAACTGAGAATACTGTGTGAAGAACTCAAAACTCTATTCTATTCTGAAAAAAAAACCCCAAAACCAAATAAAAAAACCCCACCAACCAACCAACCAAAAAAAAACCAACCCAAAAAAAAGAACAACCCCAAACAACAACAAAAAACTTTCAATGAGCAAATAATCTAAGCCGATTTTCAAAAAAAAAAAGCAATTGACGTTATTTATCTAAGCACAATAAAAAAAAAGGTGATCAAACCATGGAATTCAAAAGTGCACATACATCTCTGAGCCTGCAATTTTAGATGCCTCCTTTTGAATTTCCATCTGCAAGGACAGCAAGGCCAGGTTCTCCTTATTCTAGTTGCAATAAAGAAATTATATTTGTTCTGAAATGCCATGTTACTTGATCTAAATCAAGTGAGTAATCCCAACGGCATAGGCACCACGTCTCTCATGGCTAACACTGCTGTGCTGGTTTCAGCTGAATGGGAAGAGGTTCAGAGCCACAAACCCTTAAGAGAGTGATCCACCTTTGCACTCTGAATGTACCAGCAGCAGCCAGGTGCCGAAAGGACAGCTAGAACTGAGAAGTCACTAACTCTCAATGCACTTCTCTCATCACTGAGCTGAGCTGTTGGTGTTATATTTGTGTTTCTCATGAAGAATTAGACTGCTTCTTCGAGCTTCCCTAGCACATATTGCTATGCCAATTTACCCATTAGCATACCTTTATGGCTTCCCCTGTCAGGACAATATGGTCTTGAGATTTACCTCAAATATTTGCTGGTTAAGTTCATTTTTTACTTTCTGTATAGTCACAGCTACATCCCAGGGCACAGTTTCACTAAGCCCAGGTGCTGGAAAGGGAGTGCTCTTGCTTGTCTGATCTTGCAGTCAGCTGGATCAGCCCACTGACCCAGCTGAAAAACAATCTGCTATTTTTCTAGGGCAAGTTTTCAACCAGATCAGCTTGCTGATCTGTTTGATGGCATACTCACGAGCACTGTGCCAACGTGAGGAAAGAGGAGGACATGCACCTGCAAGATGAAGGGCAGCACCATCCACTTTTATTTCAGTCTGCACATCAGTCTCTTAAGCCTCTCTATTAAGGTAAAATTTACCATACACTTGCTGGGGTGCTGGCTAAGCACAGTTGCATTGTGCTCGAGTCTGCATTTATGGTCACCAGACCTACACTACCTTAACTTCAGAGGATTTGCTCCAAATTGGTAGTTGTCTGAGGGGTAACTCAGGCAATCTCTGTGCAAGGAGCAGCTTGTGTGAAGGAAGAAGATGGAGACCACCTCCAGTGCAATGTTGCTGAAAACATGTAATCACTATTTAATTTGATTTCTCAATTTCGGCAAGCTCTTGGAAATTCTCCAGAGGTAAAAGGCCTTCCTATTCTTATACCAAGAGAAAGCTGCTTCTCCGTTTCAAGGAGACAAAACCTGTCACAGGATGCTATGAAATACTACAGAGGAGTTTTCTGTCTGACACAGAAACCTTAAAAAAATCCCTGCATTAGAACTGTAGCATCCCCATGTTATAAAATCACTGGAAAATCTGTTTGTACATCTGCCTGGGCATTTATAAAAATGGTGATGACTTTTTAGTGTTTTGCTTGGAAGTTGTACATCTGAAATCAGCAGATGAGACATGAGCTTATCTACCTGCTCCTCCTAATGAAATAGACACACAGTTTAAAACAAAAATTTTATATGGTCACTGGGGGGAGATAGGAACCTCCAGAAGACAAATCAGTCCATCTTAATTCAGGTGTGCTGCATAAGCGGGGTCAACTCACCCCTGAAAATGCCCCTCTCCCTCTCTCTCCACTGACAATAGGAGAAGCCAAAGCAACTGCCTTGAACTGAAGAAAGAACGGAACTCCCCTGGGCTCACTAAAGAACTGATGAAGATAAAGTGGGCTGTGAGGGTAATCTAGAGCTGTGAGTGTCAGGAGCACAGTCTAAGCTATGTGCAGGCCTATTTTCTTCTAACTCCTTGGTCTATTGTTTGGCTATGGAATGGGAAACATAGGGCATAGATGCATAGAGCATCCACAGGGTTGGAGATCTGGGATAGGGTGTACTTAGGCCACCAGGAAGTTCCAGGGCCCATGCAGTTGTACTGGGGTGGGAAGCGGGGGTGTTCCTCTCTTGGGTAGGTGACTATTGCAGGCACAGGAACCACATGCTGAGCAGGAAGGCAGAGGTCCCAAGCCAGAGCAGTTGGGCTTGCTCGCCCTGAGGGTGTGCCCAACATACTGGGAGACAAGTACAACCACCTGATGAAGGTCTAGGAGCCTGTAGCACCTTAAAGTCTGGAGATGCTCTTCTGGCAGACAGTGAGAGCATCAGGTTTTCAGTCTGTATGCACAGTGTACAAAGTCAGTTTGTTCCTGGCTGGATACAGTCCAGGTGGAACATAAATCTTACCACGAGTACAATTTTATACAGACACTTCTGCTCAGACCAGATTGCAAGCAAGTGTAATTTGGGAACAGAAAAACCTAAATGCTGCACGCACTCAGCACTGGAACAGTACCATCCCCATGGCCTGTGTGTGTCACAGCTGACGGCAACGGAGCCTGAGTGATGGAAATGGCTTCCTCCAGGCAGAGCAGGTTTGTTGCTAAGCTATTTCCAAGCCCTCTGCTTGCTTCTGTTACTGGAAATGACTTACATTTGTTTCTAAATCTGTCTCTATTGATTAGCACTTAGTAAGTGGCTGCATGGCTTAATATAATGATCATAGCGCCCACTCCTTTTGTTATTCCTGATGTGCAAAAGACTATTCTTTCTTTTTTAAGTTGCAGGGTGTTCTCATTAACTCAGCTTAGCACTATGCATACTTCACAGCCCAGGGTATTCCAGATTTTCTTTTGAAGTATTTTACACTGTCAACAAATAGAAAACAAAGTGCATATTAGTAATTTTTGAATGAAGCTATGACTATCTACCAAAAAATTAATGAAGTATAAAATATCACATAGCTAGCTTATCAGTTTTTATTACACTAGGTATTTTGTTGGCTATCTTTATTACAAAAAATGCTTCATTTTCCCACAAGTGTATTAATTACACTTACAAATAGTTCTGGTTTACACTGCTTCTAAGTCTGCTTTGACTGAAAAATAAAGTTGATCTTTTATCAGAGGAGTCCATTAATATTTGCTTTTAAATGCAGTCATTGTAAATATCACATTTTTTTATACCATTAGCTTTACCTGACAAGCTGCTGGATTCTCTCTGTACTGATTTCCTGACTGTGGCATTATCCTTTTTGTCATTATATCTCTAAATAACTTTTATTCAGCTCATGCATTCCAGCTCCTTTGCTCAGGAAAACCTGGTATCAGATGTCAATGTTTGGTTACAAAAACTTATTCAGCCATTTCCTTCAGTGCTTTCTACTAATTTTCGTCTTGGTAAGAGAGTTAGCTGAAAACACAAGTAAAATCATACATGGTTACACAAGCGGTCAAAAGTAGTTCTTGTCAATGTTTGTGGTAAATGTTCAGTCAGATGCCCAACAAGACAGACACAATAACTCCAGTGTAGTTCAGTGGAAAGAGAGCATATGGACTATTATTGTATGCAGGGTGTCCAGTCATGTGATATTCATGTCTTAGGCCTTTCCTCTAATGTCTGAATCACCACAGACCCATACAAGTTATGGTTCTCCACAGTTTCTGGGGAAAAGGATCAAACAGACAGTTTAAGTTCCTTCTGAGGTTTCTTGGGGAGCTCATCTACCTGCATTCTCCAGGAGCACTGCTGTTCCATTGCTCCAAATGCTGCAGCAATGCCCGCAGCAGGTCTCCTGGCCACAAGACACAGGCTGAGCAATACTGCCACGAGGAAAATAGAAGTTTCCAAGTGACCACTACTGTGCTCCTTTTCAAACCAACAATGCTGTTATGCAGTAGCTCCTCATGGGGACACAGATGCACTCAGTTCCCCCAGAACTGCAGTTCTGCAGTTGCTATTTTTCATTTTGCATTCTTCAAACTCAGGAACATGAGTTTATGGTCAGTCTGGATCTGAAAGAGGTTGCAAAGAGCTGCAGCATGGAGCCATCCCCTCAGGCTGCTGCCCGAATGTTTCTGACGACGACACCATGAATTTCAGGAACCATCTTTGAGTCTCTGGCTCTCTCTACGCAGTCCTGGCATGTCCTGAAATCAACTCGGTTACCTCTCCACTACTCATGACCAGCAGGAAATGGAAGCTGATCATTCACCTTCATCTGTCTTCTGAGGAAAGGACTTTAAACTGATGCTGGCGCTGGGGGACTGGAGCGGAGTGGCCCAGCAGATTATAAGAGAACTTCATTCTCCCCTGCTCTACAACAGGGCTCCTGTTTGAGGAGTTACTACTTCAAGTAGCTGGGTGTCCAAGTCACCATGACTATAGACAGAATTGATATGAACGCCGTGGAGACAGAAGGAAGACCCTTGCCTCTGGTAAAATGTGCTTGCAGTGCATAAGTGAGGTCAGCTTTGCCTGTGCTGGTGCTGACTTGCCAGGTTGGCTCTTGACTGTGTGTTTTCACCAGAGGTTCTCCACTGTGGCACACGCTCTGCATACCAGCAGCTTTAACACATCCTACCCGTACTGAACACGCTCAGGAAATCATGCTCTGACATTTTGTACAAGTGTCACCTCAGTATCACTAATGCTCTCCTGGTGATAGCAATGATAGGCCCTTTATGAAAGCTAGATGTTTGTTTCTGTTAACGCAAAATCTCTAACAGGTGGATGAGGATGATTACAAAAATTAAAAGATACTACTAACGTAGACAGCTGATGCTGATTTAGCTGCAACATATGAGAATTTTTAGTCATCCTTCAAAGGATGCTAATCTTTATCTTGTCAGTCTGATAAACAAAACCACAATCACAGGATACACAAATGACTCATCCCGGAGGTCCCTGCTTCTTCAGCACCAATGTGATGTTCCACCTAAAACACATAAGTGCAGAACAACATTTAAGGCTGGGGGTGGTATCCTCGTCTGTATGCTCCACTGTTCTCACAACAGCCTCCCTCCAGACCCAGTGTACAGTGTAACAGCCCCTATATTCTGCTCCTAGGACTGTAAGAGAAACACAATGCAACTCAGTCACAGATGGAAGCTGTCATTTCACTAAAATAGCCAGAATCAAAATGTGCACATTTAGAGAGATATCCATTTTAAACACAGATGCTAAGAAAGTTCTCTTCCTTAACTTCACTCTGACCTCAGTTAAAAACAATCAGCAACCCACATGCTTAATCTTAATATTTAAACATTTTTCCAATGAAAGAGAGACATTTTTGTCTCATTTCATTCTGGTTTTGATTGCTGCTTTTTATGACTAACATGGGAGGAAAGATAGTCTTGTGATTATAGTTGCAGGCTACAAGTCAGGAGATCAGTGTCCAATTTTTCAAAATGTTCCTCATAGCTTTGGTCTCTGTTTGCCCTAGGAAAGACTGGGTGGCTTGCTTCCTTACCTTACTGGATTGTAAGAACTTTTCAGATGTGAAAAAATGCTTTCAAGGTCTCTGTCCACAATTTCAAGTCTTTAATGTGGCAAAGCCCTTGATTTCACAGTTTTCACAAACATACCACTTTGGTCTAAAAAGGCAGGACTATAACATAGAAATGAAGGGCAGAAATGTCTACATTAGTTATTCAAGAGAAAGAGAAAGCCTGTTGTCCTTTGACTGTGGCACAGATGTTCTGGGAGAGTTAGTTGGTGGAAACGTCATCAGTGAATTCTACCAGAACCGGTGTTAGAGGTGCTGAAGACAGACCACATTGTGATGTAGTTTATACACAGGACTTATCCAGAAGAACTCTGAAGTCAGCATAGTGTAGTGTCATTGCCTGTTATCAATCTGATCACTTACACCAAGACCTGCCATGTGTTTGGAGACACACGTTTCCCATGGAAACACAGCATGGTGTCTTCTTCCCTGGACATTATCTATCTTTCATGCCTAGAAGAAAGTTGAATTAGGGTTAGTGCTCTACCTTCACTACATGCCCTTGCCCTCCAAGGTTTGGCTCACAAACTTAAAAAGAAACATATACATCACCATGTAGGATCCTCTCTTGTCCATGCCTGCCTGGTCCCTTGCTGTGTGCACGGTGACTCTATTCTTGGAATAGAACTTTGAATCATTCTTTCAACAGAGCTGCCAAAGGTCAGGAGCAATTTTGATATAAAAAATGCTGGATTTCAAGTCCAGATTGGATTGAATTTGGGGTAACTGGGTCTAGTTACATTTCCAGCAGAAAATTTGACTAAATGAATGCTCTGTATGCATCTAAATCACTGTGGCTCTCACCTTGCAAGTGAGCTTGGGGTAAGCATTCAGTGGCATACCAATTGACATGGGGCTCATCTCTGAGGTGCCATTTTCGGGTCATGGCCATATAAATACAAAAGTGCCAGTTCCCAAATATATTATGGGTTGAGATTTTCTGTAGCCAAGTAGCTTTGTTCACGCAATCCTGTCAATCTATTAACACTCCCACTGTGGCACTGCCTAAAGACTGGGACCCATTCTGGGTCTCCTTGTGCCAGGTGTGGTACAAATGACCTCCTTCCTGAGAGCAGGTTGCAATGTTTGGAGGCAGGGGAGATCTTGCTGCATTCATTGCGGGATTATATGCTTCATCTGACAATATTCATCACTTTGTGAGAAGTTTGCAAGGAGAGAAACAAACACAGAAAACAAAGGCAGAAAGGCCTGCTGCTTATAAAAGCATTGCCAGTCAGAAAGGAGACAGCCCTGAGAGTGAATTCTGGCTGCCTCGAGCTGTTGGAAACTTCTGAGAGGGCAGGCTGTGGCAGGAAATAAAAAGGCACATTGAATAAATCACTTGATGCTCTGATTAAGAGGCATGGGACTGTGTATCATGTGATAGTTAAAGCCGTAAGCTCCAGCCTTGAAGATATTATTTGGTACACGAGCAGTTCTGAATGGGCAGATGGTATTCATGAGCAGGATTACTATTTCTAGCAAAACAGGTCAAACCAAGTCACTTAGAAACGGAATTAAAATTTAAAAATGGTTATCTCTGAAGGTGTATGACTTTTTAGAGGAAGCTAATGAATTTGGCTTATTATAATTGCATCATTTTAAACAACAAAATTATTCTGTGTAATAGAGAAAAGCTTTGCTTTTGTTCCCTTTCTGTCAGGTAACTACACACATTTTTCAACATTAAATCTTCTTCCAAATAGGAACGGATGAGCTGGCTGGTACTGACTAAAAGTACTGATTTTCCTAAACTACCCAATAAGGCCACATGTTGAGTGACATTATGTCATGAGTAAAAGCAAACACTACAAATAAAGTGTGGTTTGCTTACAGCAATGCCTGCCTGATGGCACCAGCCTTACTTCCCTATGGCGTTTCTGCAAGCAGGTGCCTTGATGGGTGGTTGACTGCGCTGAGAGGTTCAAGCAGGTTGCACAGGCAGGGACAAATCTCTCTGACCCACAGAAGTATGGAATCACAAAAATCAACCATGTGGCAGAGGTGTAAGACAGGCAGAGGGCTCACATTAAATTACTATGTCAACAAGGGGACAACTTCTCTACCTCTCATTGTTGACTAGTCTGGAGCAGAGGGCAGGAAGAGCCACTTTTGCAAACACGGGTTCCAGCAACCCCTCAGAAATCCCCAATCTCCCCACACTGAGGGAGGGGAAGTGACAGAGATCCCAGGGTAACATCAAGAACAGGCAGCTGCTTACTGGAAGACCAGATGATGTAAAATCCCTTCAAAGTACTGGAAGGTGCTTTGGACAGGGCCCCGAGGAAGGAGTCATCCTTCTTCCTTTTCTAGGTGAGCATCAGCCTGTAAGACAACACCACATCACACCACCACCCCAAGCCCCAGCACATTAGTAGAGTATTAGCAGGAAACCAGAATCTTGGTTGATTTTAATGGACACCAAACACCTGGGAATTTCAAGTGCTCTGCTTTGTCTTCCTGAGCCTGTGTGGATGAGACCTTGCTCTGCTCCCTGCAGTGTGGCTCAGTGTCTCTTCAGCCCTGGGGCCACCTCCAAATCCCCGTGGCACCAGCTGACATGGGGCTCCAGAGGTAAGCCTGGGAAGTCTTGCCCCAGAAGCCTGCAGACAGGCGATGAGCAGCAGCCTGCTCTGGCAAGCTGGGCCAGCTGGGGCTGTTGAAGGAGGCAGGCAGCTCCCTCGCTCCAGGCAGGGGAGGAGACAGCAGGCAACAGCCTCACAAGCTGGAGCAGAAAGGAAGCCACCAGTCTGGGACAGCTCTGCTCACTTGTGAGAAACATGGTGGCTTTTCCCTTCTCGTCCTGTGCCACCTCTGCATCACCAGTCCTAGGAGTGTGAGGAAATTATGCCTGGGGCTGCCACTGAGCCTGTAAAGGCTTGGGCAACAAAACAGCATGCCTTGCTCCACTGGCTTTTGGAGATATGGTATGGAAAAGCCATGGAGCTGCAAGAGAGCAGAGATGGGGTAAAAGAGAGAGGCAAAGATTTAAGGGAGTTGTCATAGAATAAATTGCTGCTTGAAGAGGATGCTCGTCATCAGGCAGCTCCTGTATGAGCTGATCTCAGCTGGGCCTTCAGACTCAGCATCTGCAGCAGAGGCCAAAATTGCCTTGTTCCACCCATGCAGGAGGGAGGGCAGTGCTGTCCCTATACAGGGGCTGGGCTGGTTAAGCAGCACCAAGAGGGCTCAGAATCCACTGAGACCTTCGTCTGGTGGGCACTGCACAAACCCACAGTGAGGTAGTCTTTGCTCCAAGGGGCTTGTGCTGCAGATAGGTCTGCTGGTAAAAAAAAAGAAGGGGAGGAGAGGCAACAGATCATCACAATTTTGTCTGTGAGAGGAAAGGAAGTACAGTGGGAAACAAAGGGAAACAAGGGCTGAAGGGTGGTAAAGCACAGATGAAGGACAAGTGGAAAAGCAGGCAGTGAAGCTGGGCTGGAAGGGAAGGACTGGAAGGAAGGGATGGCAAAGAGTTTGGCTCGATAGCCTATCTGCAGAGGAGGTAGCCAGGGACACAGCACAGTCCAAGCACAATGTCAGCCTGTTTTGCTTCCCTGCTTTTGCTTAACTGAACTCCCTGCATCAGCCAGCTCTGCCTGTGCTGCCAGAGAGACAGAGGCTGGTATGTGCAGAGCACACATTGAGCAGCATGACCCTGAAAAAAAAGATTGTGTTAGATCAATATCACACCGATTTCTGTGCCAGAAGGTGCTAAGCAAACAACTACGTATTTTGGCCGATTGCTATATATAAAGGAGACAACCTTGGTCCCACAGCGGTGATATAACTCTTTCTGTGGTGCTACTTTCATTTGAAGCCTCAGATTCTTCTGCAACTAATCAAAACGTGCTATGTGCTTCTTCGACTTTTGCCCACATATGAATTTAATAGGTGCGATGCCTTGTGAGAAATAACAAACCCAGGCTTTTGGAAAACAAAGCCGTGTGTTTAACCACAAAACACACGTGGTGTAGGCAGGGCCTTCCGTGTGCCTCACGGGGCCCGGAGCAGCGGGACAGAGGTGTTGCAGCAGTTTTGCCTCTCACAGGCACGTGCTGCTGCTGTTCTGCAAACACTCTTTCAGCAGATGTGGCAGCTGCTGGCAGCTCCGGTGGCGCCTCTGCAGCGCCCATTGGCCGATGGCTTCTCAAAGTTTCCTCCCAAGGACGTTTATTAATTCTTTGTCTCTTGTGTTTTCCTATTTTTGCTATTATTACATAAGCTGGAGGGCAAGGTATGGAGAGCAAGAAGGCAAGTCAGTGATGTGGCGCATGGAAACACGAGGTTGACCATTTTTAGGCAAGTATGCAGAGAACTGAACCTAGGCACCCTCATTTGAAGGTGTAAACAGGATTTAAATGCTGCGTTGACCTTGTGACTTCTCTTTGGACTTCTACTATCTACTATACTACTTCTATATCTACTATCTAATCTACTACCTCTATTATCTACTATAATTCATTATTCATTGCACGTGACTCATTGTTTAAATCATATGCATTATTTCTGTTACACACTTGCCTGCTGGTGAGTTTATCTAAAACTGGTCTATGACAAAATTCTCCCTGAAATTTGAGTAAAAGGAAACCTCTTTTGCAAATGTTGGTAGAAAATAAAAGGAAAGCAGAGGTAGGGTAAATTTGAGCAAAGATGTATCTTGGATGGGTAAAAGATTTGGAAATTGTTTCTTCCCCTTTTCATTCATGTCCTGTCAAGCCGTGCCAATTCACCAAGAGAGAGACTAAGCACAAGAGATGCAACGGTTTTGTCTGGTACAGATAAAACTTCTCTTTTATCACATTATGTGGTCAGTTTCTGAGCTGTAATTGGAACCTTGGATCAAGTAAATGTAACAAAGACACAAAGCACTAGTCAGACTTCAGTAGGCACGGGTCCTGAGATTCAGTTTCCAAACTTTCCAGTTTGTGGCAAGTATCAGATATCATAAGCCTTACGTCTATTCTTTTAAAAGGATTCAATTGTCTGAAGGGAACATAAGAATCCCAGTGATCAATTAAGGTATGCGGGTAATTAGGTTTGCTTGCTCTTTTTTACCTCCTTCCTCTACATTTCAGATTTTATTGTAAATTCTATCTTACCACTTCACGTGCACCTTTATTCAACAGCTTCCAGCAAAGGAGCAGTATGTGATGGTTTGACCCCAGGCTTTCAGAACAATAAAGAGTGGTTTGGGCTTTGCAGACCATATGGCCATTACTCAGGTGCACTTTCATTTGGACTGAGCTGTCATCACCACGTCTTAATGCTGGAGTGACTCAGAGAGGCCTTAGTGTAAGTTCACACCAGGGTCCATTCAACAAGACGGCCAACATGCAAATGAAAGATAAATAAATGACAAACTGCTACAGCTTCAGCTTGCAGAGTGTCAGGTAACTCTTGGAAAGTGTATAGCACTTTCCACTTCAGTTAATTTCCATGGAAGCTGAGAGATTTCAGCATGGCCAGAGTTGCTCTGTCTCTTTGTAATACTGAGCCTTAGAGAGTGAGAGGAGTGAGGAGCTGCAGAGCCCCAGGACTGTGGGAGCTTTGCCTGTGTGACACACTCACTACACACAGCGCTGGCTGTGACTCCCACAGCCCGTCAGTTTTCTATGGCAGACACTTGGGGGTCCCAGGCACTCTACCTTTTGAAGCATTACTGAATAGATCCAAGGCCATCTCATTTTTAAGTCTAACTGTCCCGAGGAAAACTGTCATTGCCTCCATTTCTACAGAGCAGGCGGTGTGTTTGCCTGTAGACCACTTATGGTATAGACATCACTATCATGGGAAAGGTGACAAGTTTACTGGCATCTACCACACACACAAAAGGAGTAATTTCTACTTATTATCTCTGCTTTTAATACCTATACTGATTTATGCTAGCAGGTCGGGTTCATTAAGAAAAGGTGCATTTATCAAAGCTGGTGTAATTATTTTAGTACTCAACACAGCAGCTGTGTACATGATCAGCCTAACAGTCCAAACAGATCATGAAAGGCAGCAAAAATAATTCTCCAGGCTGCAGCAGAACCTGTATCACCTCCTTTAGTCACTCTGATACTCAGTAACTTTCTAACTTTGTTATATAAATAATTTCCAAAGAATGTAGTACTTTTATGTTACTTCTCTTCAAAAGGTTCATGTCAGTGTGTCTCACAGATTGTGGCTCACCGATGTGCTGCCATGCCTGCAGATCCCCAGGGGTGTGTAAAACCTCCAGTGGCCAGGACAGGCATTTACCTGCATAGGAGACACCATGGGATCTGGACTCAACATGTAGAAGTAGTGGGCTGTGGGGTCAGCCTCTGACTAGGACATTCCTCTTCCCTGCATTATTTCATAGAATCATAGAATTGTCTAGGTTGGTTGTAACACTGATTGTGTGTTACACTTCAGTCTGAAATGCTTGGGATTTCACTAAATGGAATTGCAGAGACAGTCACTGAGCATGAGGATCACTGCTCAAGAGAGACAGATTTAACAGTGCCCAATGGAGATGCCTCATTAAACTGATACAAACCTAATGAACAGAAGAGCCACTAATTATCAAAAGGAGTTAAGCAATGAAAAGCGGCAGACAGCCAAGCAGCAATATTGAGCCTTCTTAATGCAAAGGGAAACTACCCAACAAGGCTGCTGTTTGTCATACAAGAGGGAGGAAGAATCAGATACCTTTTAAAATGATGATTTGCATTGTATTACTAATCCTTCACATATTTTTTTTTACTGAAGCTATTTGTATAAATCCAGTGGATGAAAGATGATCACAGAATTCATGTTGTTTTAAAAATATAAGCCAAGTGGTTCTCCTTTGGAAATGAAAAAGAGGCTGTAAAAGTATTTAAAAAAATTACAAAGGGGAACTACTTTCCATAAGTACTCCATTGCTGTAGTGTGAGGAGAATGTGCAGGTACTTTCAGGACAGGGAGAAGATGCCACAGAAGAGAAACATTACACATGCACTTGCGTTTCTAGCTCCTGGAAACCCGAAACACTGGAACAAGATGGTCACTATGGTTACAGACAGATGTGAAAGCTCCCTTTGAACAGACCATCAGGTGCTGTTGCTGAGCAAGATCCACAGGCGGGTGGTGAAAGATGGGAGAGAGCAGCAGCCCTTCCCCAGCCTACAGAAGAGGATGCCATGGTGGTTCAGAGGTCTGTCAAAACCCTGCCCTGCTAATTAGCAGCGGTAGTGCTGTAATGTACAGACTGTGGCAGGGCTAGCACAAAAGTGGCACAGATGGTGAGATTGTCTCCAGGAAGCTGGTCTGCCTCTCTGATGCAAAAGCAGGAAACAAACTGGGTGTTAATATGCAGCCACCGGCACTTAGGCAGTGGCCACAAGCAAAGCAGCCATCATCATCTTCAGAGGTGGGGCTGAAAAGGAGGTAATGATTGAACACCATAGGGCCACATCCCAGTGCAAACCGGTTCTTTTCTTTGCCTGTACTCCACATAATTTAGCGTTTGCACAACAAAAGTGTCCAGTCAATACAACAACATGCAGGGACTTGGATGTTCCCAAGCCAAGGACTCCCTGGCACAAGTTTTTGCTTTCAGCCCAAGTGTGGGCAGACAAAGATGAAATCACACCTGCCACAACTGGAGTAAATTTTATCCTTATATAACACTGTTTTTTGGAAGGAATCATTCCAAGCAATCCTCCCCTGACTGTATTATTTGTGCAGTGAGTCAGGAAGCCTTGCGTGCCACTTGTGATATTCTGACCACTTCTTCTTGGGATATGTCTGTGTATGGATGTGGATATCACGCATCATTTTACAAATTGCTCTAGCTGCACTCTCAGGGAAATATACTATTAGCAGTATTCACAGTCTTGTTATTGACTTGGTTAACCATTTACAGAATCAGCCTTCTTACAAATCCTCACAAAGTCCAAAAAGCGTAGGTAAGCACAAGGGGCAACTTTCTTCCCCTCAGCACACCAGGCCGAGGGACCTGCTGAGGTCTTCAAGGATGCAGGTGATCAGCTGCAGACTCCTGAAATGTTGTTCCATTTGTACATGTGAACTAGAAATATTTAACTCTGCTTTATGCAAAATTTCAAGAGCCCTGGAGCAACTCTTTTGTACCCCTACATAAACACCCAGCGAGGAATGAGGGGCTAAAATATTACTGTTATGAGCTCTGTTTGTGCTTCTCCAGCTTCTTGTGTGCTGCTGGACAGGGGAGAATAATTAATCACTAGCCATGACTGCTGAAAGTGAAATGTGGGCAAACAGTAGCCAGGACAGGCTGGTATGAAATGGTCTGTCAAGAGCTGAATGAGCTGTTTTTCTGAAGGAAAAGCACCGTGGAGGAAATAACAGAAGGTTCGATTACTGTAATTAAAATTTTAAAAGGAGATAGCAGGAGAGGCAAAGCTGCATAAGAAGAGGCACACAGAGGAAGAGAAAGCAGCAAGAGGTTTCCTGGGAAAAGCAAAGCCTGTTGCGTGACTCCTTCTGCATCTGTAGGCATAATCTGAATTTTGACTCAGCCCTCTAATCAAAGGACACTGCCAATTATGTCCAGTGAACTAACAAATGCTGGCTTGTTTTGGAGAGGGAGCTGCATCAACTACAATTATTTCTGGTAGCACTGCTTGCCTGGAAGGTATATGCCTTAAAAAACAGACTCCTTGCCATGTCCATGGAAATGAGTAAGAGCTTGAGTCACGGACCTTGTCTTGAGGGATCTGTTGGACCCTCCCCATGAAGAAGCTACATTGCCACTTGCTTTAGGGCACATTTGGGGAGACTGTAAAAAAAGCTGAGACCTTGAGAGGAAACTGTGACAACTTCTTCCCTGAGGAGGAACCTATCACATGCCTTCAAATCTCATCATCATCCAGTTGCATTTCCCAAGTCTTCCAAAAATGTTTTCCTGTATTGTGTGGCAATGTGCAAGGCTCATCCATTAACCACCCATGGGATGGGAAAAGTGAAACTTCAGGGGAATCTACATGCCTTATGGCTTTGGTACAAGGTGATCTCAGGACCATCAAAAGGGGATGGCATCTTCTCTCCTGCCCCAGCTTTCCCTCCGTTCATCCTCTGCTGGCCCTGTGCTGCCAAGCCACAGGGCTGCCCCAGCTTCTTGAGCGGTCCCATAAGTAGCAAGAGGCAGAAGAGAGAGCTGGGCATTAGACTCAGAGAGGATGTGGTGAGGAAGGAAGACCTCTCTGCTGGCAGGAGATTTTGTAACAGCTTAGTCACAACGTGCAGCTTTGGGTGCTGAGAAATGTACAAACACATTGGTAAATGTACGAAATAAATAGTTGGGGTCACGTGGAAATCACTTCTCCCTCTAGCTGCCTTCAGTTCCCACACTTCAAAGTAGCATATGAATTGTTGTGAGAAAAGGTTGACTTTCAAGCTGTGGGCTCTGTTTCAAGCCCAAGGTGATAAACTTCCATAAAATGACTTATAATTTAGAAACTGAAATTACGTCTTCAAGAGAGGAAGACATTCTGCCACCAAGAGACAGTAGCACACGTGCTTCCCAGCCCCGGCTCTGCTCCGGCACACAGCCTGTGGAGCTGGACAACCCCAACTCCAGAATTGCTCTCCCTACTTTTCAAGGTGTGCATGAGGCACTCTGAGACCTGGTGAAAAATGCCAATAAAGACTCTCCTTGCATTAAACATAATGTTTACTGAAGCCATATTTACAACTTGCTAAGAAAAAAAACAGGGGGAGGGGGAAGAAGGTTTCACAGGTAGTAATGACAAAATGCAACTAAAAATGCAGACTAAATCCGGAGAGAAAGCAGGTGTCTTTTTCATACAGTATATCTTCCTAGCCATAAAACAGACAAGGCATCTGTCATTCAGAACAGAAAAAAAAGATGACTGGATGCAAAAAATAAAAGCCACAAAGATCCATGTTACATCCAGAAGATGCAAGCAATAAAGTCATGACTCACCCTTAACAAGTTCATCTGCTATTTTGTGACTAATGCCTTAAATTATATAATTCACAAATGTCCTACTCTTTAGGATTTTACTAAAAGCTATTTGCTGAATTAGAGTTAGAGATAGCAAAATGAAGTGAAAAAGCAGGGGCTTTTTGAGAAAGGGAAGCAATCAGCACTAATGGATTTATTGTGTGAAAGCCTATGTGGTTGAAAAACCACGCACGTACACACACATCTGTCTGCTTCAGCTGTTGGTAGTCATGAATATGGCTTGCTGATGCCAAACAAAAATCCATAGCAATACAATCATTTATTTATTCCTTTTTATAATGTAGATCTCAAGATATTAGCCACAACAGAAAACAAACGGCTAGCTTCTCCAAGAGAAAGTTAAATTTGAACAGAAGTTAATCAAAATCCATGCTAAACAACTTGGCTAATAGATTGACAGGACTTACCTACTGAGTCACAGAGGCACCATTCCAACATTTGCAATGGCAACAGCTGGGATATCACTTCCAAAAGAAAGGAAAAGATTTTTCCCTTTCTGTTCCATGACTCTGGTCGCTACATATAGGTCAGAAGCATGTGTACCTTTGTCACCTCACATACTCATCACATTGTCACACCAACAGCATATGCAAAGAAAATATAAATTTAGAGTTAGAGACACATCAATACAAAATATTTATCTAAAATACCATAAAAAGAAACATTTTGAGGAGGATACAGGTGGTAAGTGGATAGAAATCATCAGATAGACTCATCTTAAGTAAATAAGTTAAATCTCTGCCCAGCAGTATAGACAAGCTGATCGTATTAAAAAGGGTGCATGTAGGAAAGCCTTTGCTTGGTACCTGCAGAAAAAAGGAGCAATTAAGCTGAACTCTGGAGTAAGTACTTGACTGTTGGGATGCAATGTCAGAGCTCTGAATCATTTATCTTCCCTTCACTCTGTTCACTAGTACCTGGTACTTCTCACGCTTTAAGGCTGTCCTCTCAGCCACACCAAGTTCGAGGAGTTCACCATTAGTTTCACAATATCAGATTATCTTTCATAAAAGCCCAGCTCTTGCATTTATGTGGTCAACTAAGAAATTCCACTTCCCCTTTAAAATTTAGTCACATCCTAGAGTTGCGGGCCAAAGCACGGAAAGTGAAAGTGCTAAAGTCTCAGAAAATAGAAGGATAAAAAAATATTGATATTTAATATTCTCAGAAAAATCATGAATTCTAAAGTAATTGTCATTATTTTCTATAGGGAGACTGATTCATGGCTTCTGGTGCCTTGGTATGACAAGCTTATGGAGCCTTCCTCCCCCAGCAATAATCAGGATCTAAATAATTCTCTGTATTCTGAGGTTGGATAACATCACACATAATAGAGCAGGATCTTTCACCAGAAAGGCAGCTGATGACACATGTCCATTTTCTAAAAAATGAGAATTTACCGTAAACATGTATTTCCTTATATTTTCCATTACTGAAGAAATTAGGTTCATTTGCACCTCAAACAATTAAACATTTAGTTGTGCTTTTAAAATCTGCAGGGTTTCCAGTTTTGGTTTTGACTTTCTTTCCCATATATGCCAGCACTTCTTGGCAGAGGTTATCAGATAAATACTTTCAACCCCTGGTTAGTGATTCTTAAATAACTCCTGCTTTAAAAATGCCACAATTTGGGAGGAGAACCTTTGAAAAAATCAGTATGCTTTGAAAATTAATGTTGATAAATGATTCTGAATAAATTTTTTAAAAAATAATGATTCCCAACTAATTTTAAAAATTCTTTACAGATTGCACCATTATTCCCTGATTAACTATGATCACACTATGAATAAACCAGGAAATGTTACAGAACATGTGAGTAATAGATTGTCACCTTTAATGGGAAAATGGTATTTTCAAAGGTTTCTTTGCAAGAAAATGGATTAGAAATCTGTTTTGAAAGGACAAGTGATATCATTTTACACATTTTCTTTTCTTCTAACTAGAGGAATTGAGTGAAGGGATGTCTTGCAAGCGTGCGGCGTCTGGCTCCGATAACAACTCTGGGCACCCACAGAATTTGCCACTTTTAGATCAACGTGGTACATTTAGCACAACAGGACACATCAAATGGAAAGCAGGATATATTCATTTCAGCACAGGGTGGGTAGGCTGAGATGTGTTAAATGAAGCTATGATTCTATCCATGGTACATTTTAATTGTATGCTATGCTTTGAATATAAAAGAAAACCTAATTTACCCAACATTTATATAACATTTTTCCTCATTAAGAATTTATTAACAGTGTCATCAACAGTGAAATCACAAGAAGGAGAGGGAGAAAAAAAAAACCCAAGTCCATTTAAAACCACTAATTAACTGGGCAGTCTGATAATACATTCACAACAGCTGTTGGGGTTTCTTGGTGTTTCAGTGATCAGCTGTGTAAACAAATGCACACTGGAACATATTAAAAGAAAGAGCAAGTTTTTCTGTGACAAAAAAAAAAACCCCACAACAAAACCAACCAAAACAAAAAACCTCAAAGGTGGAAAAATTTCATGAAGGTATGGAGTACATAAACATACAGAAAAAAATGCACTTAGTTTTCCTGAGGAGCATAGAAAACATTGAAAATGTCTCCTGCTGCTACATGATTTACTTCCCTGACAAAGAACACTGAGTGCTTTCCTGAATCACAGCCATGCAGGATTTTACTGCATACTGCAACTCTTTGTTTCATTTATAATTACCCGACAGGATTTACAGCTTTGGCCTCTGCTCCCCCTGAAGACAACGGGAACCATGTTATTGATTTCAAGGAGACACAAGTATCAGCAGCTTTTCCATCCATAGCAAATACCTGCATGAAAGAACATGCCACCTTAGGCTCTGATTACTCAGTTAAAAGTTAAGTGTACAGGAAAATAGTATATCTTTAACTACTCCTTTCTTCCTGCTCCCAGTAAAGACAGCCCCTAATAACAGTGACTGCATGGTTCTATGATTGTATCCGCTACAGAGAACAAGGCACTGTTATAGGTCCCGTGCTACTGCCTAGATTGGGAGGACTTTTTAACCAAAAAGGTTTCAAACCTGAGGTCCTCTGAAGGACAATGAATTTCATTTTCCCTTGAATAGAGGGTGACTGATTCGATTGCTTCATATACCACGGTTGAGGAAAAGTGGTAAAATCAGACAAAAAACAACAGCCAGCTAGTGTAAACCACACAATGCCTATATCATATGCAGCTTTTAATGTCATTTTAAAAGTGGTCTGCTTTAAAAGTAGCACGCTATACTAGTGTTCGTGTCTTAGCTGGGGCAGAAGACAGTTCCTCATAGATTGTCTTCATGTCTCTTCCAAAGGCAACGTGAGTCACTATAATAAGATCCAAGTCTACCTTCTCTCCCTTCACATGATCACAGCTTCCAGGAATCTCTTTCGTGTCATCCTTTAGTTGTAACTATAGATCACTGAAAAATCCTGAAATCCCTTCTCTTCAGGCAAGACCATACAGCTGGTGAGTCACGTTCACTCCAAGCATCTCCAATTAACAAACAGAGCTGGGAACAGTAAACATATTAGAAAGTAAAATAAGTTACAAAATCACAACCCTAACCACTGACCTGACTTCTGTGACAACTTCCTCAGGGAAGACATGTCTGCTCATTGCTCCTTCATCACAGAGAAGGTAGAAAGAACTGTGTTTTGGTGTTCAAAAGGGCGATATTTTGTCCCCAAAGTTAGGAACTCCAGCTTCTAAAAGCAAGCTTGTGAGAGAGTTTGACGTTTACTGATATTATCTGATTTGTTATGTACTAACATTAGAGGCTCAGAGAGACTGTCAATCTATGGGGTTTTCAAAACTCTTGGTTGTAAATTACTCACTCTACAGGCTGAAATATTTTTTTAATATATGTTTTTTACCAATTATTTTTGGAATGGAAATATAAGACCTGAGTACACCATTTGGTTTCTTTTCAAACAGAGAACAGAAATACCTGTGAGCACTATTATACATTCTCTTCCTGACAGATTTAGTGTCTCTGTCTAATAATACAAATAATTATTTGGCTTTGACCTCTTTTACCTTCTGTTGCTGTATAGGTAACAATGTCTAGTGTCTTCACTGATACTGTATGAAATCTGCAAGTTTGTTTTTGCACAACAGAAAGCAGCTAATTGGGGTTTTTCTGCCTTTCATATTTGCTTGGAGTTTTCTATTCTGAATTTTCAGTGTACTTGAAACTAAACACCCTGTGATACACCTATTCTGTATGGAGAAGAGCCACAGACCAGCTCCCTGTAGATCTTGCCCTAATCCTGTGACTGTCTAGAACAACTGCCTCATCTCCAATCTCATTATTTTTTGTTAATAATGCAGAGGAAGGAGACCTACATTTTATTCAAAAGGGGAATAAACTAATCTAAAACACTTCATGAACTGTTGCTACTTTCTGTTGTGAAGGACTCAAGGTTATTACAGTTGTTTCACGTACTCTGATAGAACTGCTTATGTTGGTACTATGATTCTGTTACAAACTCAGTGGATTTTAGGGTTTTTGTACAAACACATTTGCTTCCGATTGCCAGCCTGGTTTGTGAAATAGGATATTCTGCAAGTGCAACTTCAAAAAAGAAAAAAAAAAAAAAAAGAAAAACAAAGACAAAAGGAAACAAGGAAAGATAGCATTTTGCAGTCAAACAGACAAACAAACCAACCCAGTATGCAGACAAAATCCACCCATGGGTCCTGAGGGAGCTGGCGGATGAAGTTGCTAAATTGCTTTCCATCATATTTGAGAAGTCGTGGCAATCTGGAGAAGTTCCCACAGACTGGAAAAAGGGGAACATAACCCCAATACTCAAAAATGGAAAAAAAGAGGACCCCAGAAACTACAGGCCAGTCAGTCTCACCCCTGTGCCTGGCAAGATTATAGAGCAGATCCTGGAATCTCTGCTAAGGCACATGGAAAATAAGGAGGTGATTGGAGGCAGCCAATACAGTTTCACCAAGGTCAAATCGAGCCTGACAAACTTTATGATACTGCCACACACTTGGTAGCCAAGGGCAGAGCAATAAATGTCATCTACCTGGACTTGTACAAAGCATTTGACACTGTCCCACACAACATACTGGTCTCAAAATTGGAAAGCCATGGATTTGATGGATGGACCACTCAGTGGATAAGGAGCTGGCTGGATGGCCGCACTCAAAGGGTTGCAGTCAATGGCTCAATGTCCAGTTGGTGGCCAGTGATGAGTGGTGTTCCTCAGGGGTCCATACTGGGACCACGACTGTTCAACATCTTTGTTGGAGACATGGACAGTGGGGTAGAATGCACCCTCAGCAAGCTTGCCAATGACACCAAACTCAGTGGTGCGGTCAACACGCTGGAGGGAAGGGATGCCATCCAGAGGGACCTGGACAGGCTGGAGAGGTGGGCTTGTGCAAATCACATGAAGTTTAACCAAGCCAAGTGCAGAGTCCTGCACCTGAGACATAGAAATCCCAGGCACAAATACAGGTTGGTCAGAGAATGGCTGGAAAGCAGCTCTGAGAAGAAGGACTTGGGAGTGTCGGTGGATGAGAAGTTCAACATGAGACAGCAATGTGCACTGCCAGCCCAGAGAGCCAGCTGCATCCTGGGCTGCATCAAGAGAAGTGTGGCCAGGCTGGATGGGGCTTTGAGCAACCTGCTCTAGTGGGAGGTGTCCCTGCCTATGGCAGGGGGGTTGGAACTTGATGATCTTTAAGGTCCCTTCCAACCCAAACCATTCTATGATTCTATGCATTAACTGGTGTGAAATTTTTGTTTTCACTGACCCAATCAGGCATCTACTACTCCATCACCAAAAGATCCAGCTGAAGAGGTTCCTATACAGTCATCCCTTCCTCTCCTGTAGAAGGTGAAGTTGTGTCACCAGTAAAGGTTCTCTCAGAAACAGTTCAGAGTCCAATCATACAAACAGTTGAATCAGCTGCAGCAGGGAGAAAGGGAGGAAAATTTTAAGTCAGATTTGTCATCACATGCTTGTAACATAATAGTACAATCTTAGCTACTCTGCAGTGTAATTGTGCAGCTCTAGAATCTCATTATGTTGACACTCACATTTGGCAAGCTAGCTCCAGATGAGTTCGCTTATATTGCATTTTATTTGGATCAGTGCTGCAATGAAAGCAAGCCCTCCAGTGCTACCAATAAGCCTTCATTCTTGAGCATGGAGTACGCGCTGAGGAGTACACATATTTTGTTAAAGTTTAAGAGTCCTTCTTTCTCTTCCTGTATTCCATGGAAAGTATTTGCTTTATCCACAGGCTTTGGACTCTATTTTTATTTACTGTGGGCTACTAACTCTTGAGGTTTTACTCATTGGAGATGATACTATTAAATGTGTTGTGCCTAAAAACCTGTTAAATCAAATCATAAAGATTTTAGAATAAAATAACTGGTTAAATACTCATAGTAGCTGATGCTATTAAACTGTTGGACAGGAGCGATTGCTACAAATGAAGTTACATGGTTACAACATATAAGGAAGTAGAATAAAAACCCCACTCTGCTAATCACTCTGTTTCCTTTATGTATGAGGTGGCTGCGGTTTTGTACTCCTGAGTTGCCTTCTGTCTCTTTTCAATCAGACAAATACCAAGCTGCTAAAAATCAATGTTTCTCTATTCTTGGGAAAGCACACATGGGCCATGGCTCAAGTGAAGAACAAGAGAAAGCTTCTTCAAGCTTCTCTACCATACATTACAATGTAAACAGAAAAAAAATCAAAAATGCTGAAAAAATATGAATGAAGGCTTGAAATGCTCAAAAGGCACTGCTTTCATGTGTGTGATGGGTTACACGTATAAACGTAACCCCAGAGTACTATTTAGTTGGTCTTGTGCAAGAGTGAAGCTGGAGAGGAAGTCTGAAGGGTCTGAACAGGTGTGAAGGGCTGAAGAGGCCATTACTTCTGTGTTTGTTCATACAGAGCTTGGCCCAACTATCCTTGCTGAAGTTTGGACTCTGAAGTCCTTCTACGAATGCAGAGTCAAAAGACAGCAAGAGAAAGGATGAGCAGTGCAGTGTCTCTTGCAGAGGAATGCTGCAGCAGAGCTCCCCTCAAGGTCTGCCAAGGATCTCCTCTGCTGGCAAGCAACAAGCCCCCAGCAGCTCAGTGGAGCTTCTTGTGTAGTTTTCTTCTGGCCATAATGTTTCTGTGATATGCACATCTGCACATTGACCACAAACTTGTTTTGTGTCTTTGAACAAGAAGTGGGTAACAATCCTTTATTTCACTCTTTGTCTCTACTAGTGGGAGTGCAGAGCTGGACTGTCCGTGAGCCAGCTTGTTTTCAGCTGCAAGAGGAAGCAGAAGAAACAATCTTAGACTCTAAAGCAGGAACAGGGAACGTATCTATAGCCAACCTCTACCACTCACTGTATGTCAACTGTGCCTTGAGATAAGGGTCTGTTTCTGAAGAAATCCCCCAAACCCATTCTTGAAATGAAGAGGTGTGAGTTCATGAAGTGTAACTCTGTTCTTCCCCTCTCTGTTTGCCCCGTAACTGTTTATACCAGCACTGACACTTCCTGACTATCTGCAGGTAGTTTTGCATGCAGAGCACTTTCTAAATTGAGGTCCCAGATGAATATCATAGGAAATGTAATTTTTTAGATCAGAAGCAATAAAGCAGATTTGAAGCAATACGTGAGAAATCCTAAAACTTCAGTAATTTGCAAAACACAACACTTTTCAAGAAGGAAGTTTTCCCATAAGGTACCAAGCCAAATTTATAATTACATACACAGACAAAGAGAAGAACCTGGTGCAATTCAGTACATCATTATCACATATATAATTTATCTGACAGCACATATGCAGGCAGACATGTTATATGTATTGTTGAAAATCAATGTTTTATGTTCTATTTTCTTGTTTTCCCTAAGAAAAATAAATTTTAAAAAATGTGATACTTGTTGCAAACTCCAGTTCTAAATAGTACTAGTTAGTTAAAATCACCCAAAGCCAATAAAGACCATTTACTATTTTCCTTCCTAAAAATAATAAGCAATCTATTAATATTTGGGGAACTACAAGGTAAAAGTTACCTGATTTCTTTTAAATATTCGAAGTACCTCAGAAACTCTAGATACTTCTTTTTCTAAAGCTGGTGGTGACTTATATCCTAAATTTTTTCATCATATCTCACAGTTTATTAGAAGCACATACAAATAGTTTTCCCTCTTCTTTCATCATCAGCATGAAGCATGTCATCAGCATAAGTGTGGGTTGCAACATGAACATCCCACGCTCCCAGCTGCAGCGGAGCAGGACGTAACCAAAGGAGAGGAAGCTGTTGGCAGCAGATGACCTGACCAGAGGAGAAAGCTGAGTGTCATGGAATCTCTGTCGATTTGAGGATTAAGTTTGTACTCTTGACAAGAAGGGTTCTCTGCCATTCTTTGCCACAGGAAGAAAACTAAAATACGAACCTCATGGAATTCCTCACATTAGTGATTGTTTTAAGAAGAAAGGAAATGCTATGAAAGGGATGGATCACAATGAACATTTCGTTAAACTAGACCTTACTTTTTGGTACTCGGTACACAGCCATTTTTAGATTGATACTTCCATTCACTTTTAGAAACTTAAATATAGATATTTACACTTTCACTCTTGCATTCCACATCTTGACCCACAGCTGCTTGTACTTTTTGGACTGAAAATTCACCACTTTCATTCTCACCAAAAATTACATGCTCGATAAAGTATCTACAGCACCACAGTTTAGAAGGCAAAATTGAAGAACTCTCTGATCCTTGCCAGGTGGTGGGAATAAACATGTTGTGGGTTTTTCTTCCTGAGAATTTGCTGTCATTTTGGCCTGGGAGTCAGTAGCTCCAGCAGACAAAGCCAACAAAGCCACAATAAGGGGAATCCTCAACTATCTAGACTATGAAGTGCTGAAATTCATCACCATTTTCAGAATTTTACTGGAAAAGAAGCAATTCAAATAAGACAGCAAAAAGGAAGTGATCATGGCAAGTCTCTTCAAAGACAATCAGCAACTGTATCTTGTATACCACCTAGAGATAGAGGTCTTTACAGGACGTACCCTTCCTTCATACTTCAGAGGTACAAAAGAGATTGCTGTGTGACCTACCTTCCATCTCATCTCATTAAGGATGAGACCTTAATAACAGGAGTCATTTTACTTCTACATGGACTACACAAAGGAAATATCTGGTGATCCTTTGACAACTCTTCAAGGTTTCCCAGTACCCCAAAGAATACATTTTAGGCTCTGCCCTCTACTACAGGGTGACACTTCAGTGGTTGTGTTGTGGGTCAACAGACTGTTCCTCTGCTACCTTTGAAGTCAATGTTAGCGCTTCCATTTGTCTCTGTACAAATGACAGATTGACAATTTCTAGCAAAGCACTTCACCTCCTCTAAGTTGAACTTTTTAGAAATAAATGCTAAAATGTGAAAAGGTCAAAAAGCCCCCCGTGCATTAGGGACTACACCAGTCCCAGTTCCCAATGCTTATGAGAGATCATAATAGAAATGGGTTGTGCCACAACTATCTACTGCTGCTTTGTGACCTACAGCCCCCACTGTCAGGGGTGGATCGATGGAAGAACTGGACTGGACTCAGTATGGCAACTCTCAGGAAAGGCTTTGCACACATGTGAAGTATTGTTTCGGTAACAACTGGTATATATCAGTGTTGATGACATCATACAGCCATAAATGATGTCCATCAGGCTGCCTGCTTTCCTGCAGATATGCCATCTGTTTCAGTCAAGGGTGCTGGAGGCTTGAAGTTACTGGAAAGATTCCCATGAAACTTTGACTCGGTGACTCATCTGTAGCTTATACAACACACCAAATGTCAGGTTCACAAGCTGCACTGTGCAGGCATGACAGCTAAGGCTTAAACAAAACATGAGGCAGCAGTCAGCTCTCTTACACCAACATGTGCCAGATCTGAAACTATTGCAGCTGCAACAATGGGAGTAGGCAAGAGGGGGAGAAAACTCTGAACTGCTGTCTTTTACTGTGGTGACTTTAGAAAACAAGGACTCTCTCAGAGACAGAGGAACCAGTTTTGTTGTCATATCTCTGGGGTGATACTACCATCAACAGGGATGATGCACCTAAAAGGAAAAACATGGTCCATGATGCCCGAGGAAATCAAACACCATGGGAAAGGTGGGAGAAAAGAATGTGATAGAATATTAGGAGTAGGCAGAATTTAATGGCAGTGACTAAAATGGGAGGATGGCATAAAAATAGCCTTTCTACAGATTCAAGTTGCCTTCCTTAAGTAAAGATGACAGAGCTTTTCTTTCCCATGATTATATAAAGGGACCCAGCTCCCTGCATGGAGCTTGCACTGAAATCCGTGTGAGTCACTTGTGCAGTCTGCTGGGAAGTACATCCCCAGGAGAGCTAATTATTGCATATATCATAACGAGCTTGCAGAAGAGGTTTTATAAACACTTGCCACTGTTTCATTATCTCCAGTTCAGGAAACAGAACAACTGTCAGCCTAAATGACATGGTTTGGTATTTTCTATTAATTCTGAAAATAAAGAAGCGAAGAGCAAGAGAGCAAGTCCTTAAAGCACCTTCAGTTTCAACATTATTTTCAGGTAAAATGTGTATTTTTAAAACTATGCTAATTTTATCTCCAGTGCCCCATAGGAACACACAGTAGTTAGGATCTCTTCTCTCAAGAGTCCTTTCACTCTTGCATAAAGCAAAACACTCCACCAGTACTAATTGTTCAGCAGAACTCAGTTGGGTGAGAAATATAAAACTTGATTCTATAAAGCCAGCAGAACAGAAAGGAGGCTTCGTCAATGATAATGCTTATGTGCTGCGCTCCACAGATCAAAAAGTCTATTGGCCTAAAATTGAACATGGCCATAAAACAAGTTTATGACTACAACCTGTCCTGTCAGCACAGACTTGTTTATATTTTTATTCATATTTTGGACCTTTAAAGCCTGAGTCTGCTCATGAGTATTGAACATGAGCCTCATATACAGCAACAGAGATCTCTGTCACAGCATTAACTATGGTAGAGGCTCCATGACAATTGACACCATTCAGCTCTTTCCTCAAGGAATTGCAGTGTAGGGCACCAAATATTCTCTTGTTTTGCACTTTCTTCTCTTGTGAAGTAGAGACATAAAATAGATACAAAAAAGTTGTTCTTACTTTCTTCTTCCAGGAGAAAGATTGAGAGGTTAGAGGCAGACAAAAGGAAAATGAGAGAGACAGAAAATGAGGGGGGAAATCTCAAGCAGAACACCTAATCCCAAAGCAAAACTGTGGAATTGGCAGCAAAATTTTTCTGGATTAATGGATATTTATGTGCCTCGTACTCAAAAAAATCCCTCCTCCTGAGGTACTTTCCTTGGGTGAGTGAGGAGTTGTCACCACTGAGAATCCAGCAAATACAGAAAAGTATTTTTCCAGTTTCAGGAAATTCAGTAGCTAGAACAAGGTTGGGTTAAATTCATATCTGGCTTTCTCCTTTAAATAACATTAATAGGCCTAAAATGTCCTAATTTAAAAAGACTCCAGAATGAAAGTTTCATTCTGTACTCGCTAGCAGGAATCTGAGACCTTTTGTTATATTTGTTACTGCTTACCCAATCCACCTGCCTCAAAATTACCTGGAAAAGCATTGGCATCAGACATTATCCAGCCAAACTGGAAGAACTCCAAGTCCTATCAAACATATAGCACTGTCCACATCTAGTATTTTGTGACTGTGTTTATAGGACAGGGATATGGAAGCATTTAATAAAGGAAAAAACACCCTCCTATTATGGTTTGACCAATTCAGAAATTACAGCGTTTACACTTGCTCTACTCAAAGGACCGTCTGACGTGGCCTGTGTAAGGGAAGATACCTCGAGCTGAATTTCCCCTTTAGTCCCAGTTATTTTAATTTTTTTTTTTTTTTTTTCTCCAGCTGGCTTCCTCAGTGGAAGGGATGTATTGACATAGGACACTCAGCTGAGCTGGTCTGGGCTGGGCATGTCTGGGATGATGGGTGATGGGACTAGTTGCCAAAAGCTTGCATGCACTGCAACGATGGCACCGAAAAGCCCTGTGCATGAATGCCAGGGTGTGAGGCAATGCCTGGGTGAGGCTTTTCCAGAACAAAGCACAGCATCGTGGCCCCACACATTCAAGAAAAAAAATCAATTGATGTTGGAAGGGATGCTGAGAAAGATGTTTGGAACCTAAAAATATCTTATAAGAGGAGACTAAAACAGCTAAGCTTTTTTAATCTAACAAAGTCTGGGTGGGTGCATGATCATTTTTTGTAAAAATACTGGAAAGGAAGACAAAGAAAGGGAAAGAGTAGTTTAAGCAATGGGATAATGTTGGCACATGAACACATGGCTGTGAACCAGCCCATAAAAATTCAGACTTGATTTAGACAATTATTTCTACCCGTCAATAACGCAATGCTCTGGAAAAGACTTCCAGGCAGGAACAGTGGCTGCAAGAGGCCTAATCACTTTTAAGGCGAAGCTCGATAAATCTGACCAAGGGATAATAGGACAAGGCTGCCTGCAAGAGCAGACAACTGGACTCCCTGTTTTGAAGACCCTGCAAGCACTAATCTCCCAGACAATACGGCAGTAGGTTATCATGCTATGAATGTTTGCTAAACAGTGTGTTGAATCCACTAAACTCTGTGTAGTATTTAGCTCAAAAATGGATATTTAATTTAATTCACATCTTGGCTTAAAAATATTGCTGTTTTGAAGTGCCATATATGAAAAGCTTTTGGCATAGAGAAGAAAATTGAACGGCACATTAGTACTGAGACAGAATTCTCTCAGATTTTCTCCATTTGTATCATCTCTTATTTTCAGATACTGAGATGACCCCATTATTGCAGTTTATCCTTCCATTATTATTTTGCAAGGTGCTAGTAACTAGCCTTACTATTTTGTGACTTAAATACAAAACATTTTAAAACTTTTCTACAAAGGAGTAATTTATTCTTTCATTAATAAAGCATACTGCAGTGCTCAGAACTACTCCATATGAAAGATCTTTTAAATCAGGGGCAGAGCACTACACACAGAATTTGAAACCTTTCCCTGAAATGCTGGAATGAAAAAAGAGCTAGGTCAGCTATCTCAGTATTGTTCAACCCCTGGCTCAAGGACCAGAGATGATCCTCCAGAAGAAAGAGACATTTTCAAATTTTGAGGGTTTTTTAACTACATTCCCATTCAGTTGGCTTAGGTACTTCAATAGCTTTACTATCCCTGCCTGATAGAGGAGGTCAGCTGAAAATCTGGGGAGACTTGAAAAGCCAAGGCCACCTAAGGTCGGACAGCATTCATTACAATGGCTTCCTGATAAGCATGCTGATCAGTCCTGAATAGGTAGCACAATTCCTTTCCTAAGGAAGATTTTGGATTTTAATTTAATTTTTTTTTTTCAGAACTGGAACAAAAAAATTGGACATGGGAAGTTTAGCATGTGAAAAATACCTTTTGCAAAGATTCAATGTCAGATGAATCACAGATCTGGACTTACCCCCACAGTCTGTTCCAGTGGCTCCAGTGTGCTCTGGGGTGGCCGGAACTCCCTGCTTGACCAAGACTGTAGGACATGTTGATAACCCAGGACACTGATGCCCTGGCGTGACAGCTGGTCCCAGTCAGCTTGCAGGCAGATGGTCTGACTGACAGGCCTGAGAGTGTGCTAGAAGAAACATCAACCTGTTGGGGTTTGTTTTACTGGAACACAACAGGTTGCTTTGTTAGAACTATGATTCCATGGGGAACTTTTTGATGAGAAGATGACTGACCAGCTCTAATACTACTGCTGGCTGTTGCCAGTACAGAGCAGAATTAAGGTTATTTCACAGGTCTGAGCTTCTCTCTGCCTGCATTTGTTTGATTGTCTCAAATTGAACCTTACCATTGGCAGCCATAATGCCATTGTTCAAGAAAAATGTCAGCAATTACTGAGATATATATTACTGATAGAAATGAAGTCTATTTCAGTGCAGATTTTGGGGAGATTTGCTGTGAAGTATAGTACTGCCCAGGGACCCATAAACTAAAGATTGCATAGGCCGTAGATGCCTTACTGCAGAGTCATCTCAGCAGCGTGGTAACAGATAAGACCTCTAAGACAATTTAATAAAATGATAGCAGTTTCCTTAGAAGAGCCATTTTCTAGTAGCCCAGAAAGTCTGCTTGGCACAGTGCCATCCCTAGGGGTACATCTTACAGTGTTTGACCAGACTGCAGCTCGTCTGTTCTGCTCTTTTCTTTTTAATAGGAGGCAAAGGGTTCCACTTCCAGAGCTGGTCACTAATTTTTTCTGTTGCATTTTCTACTAGCATTTTACTTTCTGGTGCTACCGTTCAGATCCCAAATCACCAGAGGCTTTGCAAGGAACTTCCAAAGTTATATTCCTTTGTACATCACAACAGAAGTTCTGCAGGTCCAAACCCTGCCCAGTCTCTCCCTGTCCCTAGCCCACCCTCGCTTCACATTATACAAGCTCACAGCTGGGAAAAAAGCCATGCTGTGTTGATACACTACCACCTAGTGGTAAATCCTGCTCCCAGGACATCCATGGGATAAATTCCCTACAACATACTCGGTTCTCAGGCTCCTGAACTTTGTCTTAAGGTTTCAGGGTGAAGTCCTGAGAAATACTTTTGCACATGCTGTCCCCTTTTCTCACGCAGCACCTTCGGGCTGCTGCTTTCTTGCTGATACCGCTCATTCACTTGGCCACCACGAGCAACAGCATCAATTCACACCATCACGTTTTTTTGGAAATTGGCTGTGGGCCCCGCAGAGAGCCCTGCCCAAATGACCAGTCCCTCCATCACAGACCTGCAGCAGACAGGTCTGGATCTGTGTTTGAGCAGAGGTGTTTAAGTACTTCTTCAGTAGGAAGTGTTGCTGGCCAGAGCTCAGGTCTCTCTTCCCAGGATTAAGTAGGCAGCTGGGCTGTTGATCTGCAAGAAGGATCTGACCAGTGACTCTGGCTCTTTTGGGCAAACTCCACCATCGCCCACCAGCTTGCCTGCCCTCAGGAACAGGACCGTTTAGCCACTGTTGGCAAAACCAACACACCCACCCTCAGAAGGCAAAAGCAGACACTAAGAAACACCTTCAGGTGAAGAAGGGCTCCTTAAGCCAACATAGCACTCTCAAAAGCAGTTCTACCTCTTCTTTTCAGATCCTGCTCCAGAAGGCCCAGGAAACATATTAAGCTAAAGACACTGTTTTGTGGGGTTTCTTTTTGGTTTTGGTTGTTGGGTTTTTTTAAATGTGTTTGGACTCAATGACCTCAGAAGTCCCTTCCAACCATGGAGATTCTGTGATTCTATGATTTTAACCATTACAAACCATTACTCTAATGCTGTGCAGGACCTGAGAAACCAGAGAATAGGGGGCATATGAAAATGCCCCTCCTCCCCGCCCCCCCCCCCAAAAAAAAAAAAAATACAAAAGTGCAGAACTTCCCACAAAAAAAACAAGTGTCATACTAGGACAAAATATTAGATCAGATTCTGCTCCCCTGATTTATCAGCATGAATAGGCAGTTGCCACTCATATTTGCTACTGAGATGAGGCATGAGAGTATTTGCCTTAAATATTTCCTCTCTGACTAAAATCCACCCTCTTTGCTTTGTGCTTGCAAGTTAGCAGATTTTATAACTGAAAGTGCAAAAGAAGTGTTAACTCTCCCACCGGCTAAAATATGTGGTGAAAACATGCAATAGCTCAGAACCCTAACCTCAACATTCCTTGGAAAGAAAGCAGAGAATTCTTTGCAAAAGCGCTTGACATTTTGTTTCAGCTGATTTTGCAACTTGGCAATTTTTCTTCATCCTTCATCCAAGGATCACAGCCCACTACTTGGGGATTGTAGTGAAGTGTGGGACAGTTATTGTTTAGCAGTTCTTTGTGCAAAGTATTTCTAAAGCTGACAGACTGCCTTTTGCATACATTATGTGGGAAGATTTCTACTTGTGGAACCTTTTACAAAGGTGAATCCTTTTCAAATTCCCAGAGTGATTGTACCTTCTTCTCCCACGGTGGAGGAAAAGAGAAACAGAACTTCACATTTGAAATGCTGTACTGACCTTAATTACAATGCATTTTAAACACATTAAGAGGTAGCTTTCTCTGTCACTGGATTATATCAAACAAATTAAAAATTCTTAAAATTCTAGACTGACCTATTATTTGTATCGTTGTCCCATGGTGACTATGTATGTTATCGTTTAAGTCTTTTGCTCCTCCTCCTCTTGTACAATTCTTCCATTAACTTCCTTTAGTGGTGCTTCTGTGATTTTTACTGTTGAATTGAGGTAATCTCACAATAGTTAGCCTTGCTCATTACAAAAACCATGTCTGCAGATCCTCACACAAAAAGTAAAACATCAGTTATGGAGAAGTGTTGTTAAGCTCCTTCATGGGGTCCTACAGGGTCAGAACACAACACCCAACCTCCCTTCTGAAACCTCCCCTTTCTTCTGTCCAGTCAAACTCCTTTCAGCCAGCCATGTCACCTTTCAAGTCCACAATTAGTGCTGCTAAACTTGTCATCTCAACCTGTTAAAGCCCTGCTTCGGCTACTCACCTCCTTGCTGATCCAGATGACTCTTCATCTGGGTTGTCCAAACCATCACCTGTAGTCTCCTTGATTCTTCCTCTTAACATCCTCAATTTTAACTCTTTCTTGCAGTTGAAACTCTTTCTTGCAGTAGCAGTTGTCTCTGCTACTGATTTTTTTGTCCTTTCCCTTCAAAAACATTCACAGTATAGTTCTACCCTAACACAAGTCTGGTTTTCCACTTCTCTTCCTTCACTTTCACACTACCTTGCATGTTACCCCAGAAAAACCTTCCTTTTGCAAGTCACTAAATCCACAACTACTGAGTTCCTCTTCAAAAGCATGCACTTCACTAACACGCCCTGGTAGCTCCAACCCAATAAGAGAGGTAAGCAGTGAGGCCTATGGGCAGAATCTGTTCATTTTGTTGTTTCTGTTCATTTGACCCAGATCCAGCCTGCTTTTTGGGCTCACATACCTATCACACATCCTGTTTTAGCCTGTAAACCTCCATGCATGGGCCTGCCATTTTTCTGATGTATTTGTTTTCTCTCACATGGATATACACATGGGGTGTGTATAAATACCACACAGTGGAATTTAAATCAAACCAAATCAGAAACAGCTCCTCATTGCCTTAAGTTTGATAACCTTTTTCATAGGTAGCAAAGAATTTGACAAAGCATTTTTCCAAACTTTACTTTAAAGAAGGGTTGTGAAGATTTCTTGCTTAAAAATGCAAAAGGTCCCAAAATTTTTACTATCCGTCCTTCCTTCATCTGGCCTTACCCCGCACCTAAGTTATCTTAGTGAACAGCTCACACACACAAGAAAAGGCCTTGCACTGTGGTGTAAGTGAGGAACAGACAGAATTGCTGAGCAGGCAGCAGAGCCTGCTACTGTCCCCGTCAGCGGAGTAGCAAACACGGTCAGAGCTATCTGGCCTTCCTCCTCATCCACCTCCATGCATTAGACCAAGTCTGCAGCTGCACTGGTTCTCTTGAGCAGCAGTTTTCTAAACCTTCTCAAACTCATGGGCTAAAGTTGATCCTGGCAGCAAAACCACAAGGTGAGAAGCTATTATCATCCCAATTTTAAAGCAAATAACTGAGCAAGTCATATTATCTTGCTGTCACAAAACTAACAGCAGAAAAGGGTTGAACACAAACCCTTGTGGTCAAGTTTTGAACACGGGATGCTCAGTGCTTCCACACTTGACTTACACAAGAACTAAGACACACAATATTTCTGAAATGGCCAATTATTTCTTCTCAGGCCTGTAAGAGTTCTACCATGCACAGGTTGCAGTTCTGAACACTATTCCAGCAGAACATGCACCTACAAAAGACCGCAGAGCAAAGCAGAGAAATTGGACGGGCCCCTCTGCCCATTCCCAGCACATGCTACAAAACTTCAACCAATGACATAACCCCCTCATATCTCACTCTAACAGGCACTAACCTGCCAAATCTCTTAACATTTCTCCTCTCTGACAACCTCTGCTCCGAAGATGACAAACATTTTTTTTGAATTCTGAGTGGCTGCTTCTAATCCCTAGTTGAAATATGTTACTTTTATTTCACACCTGTGCCTTAAAACTATTTCCCCCCAGCTGTTTGCTCTAATAAATTACAGCTTCCCGCTAATCTCACTCCTTTCAAATAACAAGGACACTGGTGATTTCATTTTTGTATCAGATCAGTCTGTTCATCAAGTTCCTCAGCTCAAGGTAGCATCAAAGACAACTTGCTGGGGCTGCTCAAAAACAGGCAAGCTGCCAGTGAGATGATGAAGGAAGGAGGGGGCTGGGGCAAGTTTCCAAGTGTTGGACCAGGGAGAGAAAGTTTATGGTTGCTGGGTAGATGAAAACCTGCAGCTGTTGGGGCTGCATATTGATGCTAATTTCCAAATAGGGTAGAAAAGATAATTCAAAGCGTGGGCAGCAAGTCTGGGTGCAGTGTTGAAGTGGTTGTTTGCTGATCCTACAAGGACTGGCTGAGGATGGGCTTTCATGGCTGTCTCTTAGGAAAAAGTAAAGGAGCATGGTTTTAGCATTGGGTTCTTTGCTATTTGATGCATCAGATATTTTTTTCTGGTGGTAATGGGGCTGATTAATAGCAGGATTTAAGGTGTTTCCCATATCAAGGAATGTAGAGGCTATATTTTAATACTTCTTTAGTAAAGATGAGCTATACTAAGTAAAGGTTTTAAATTCACTCCAGTGGTTATGTGGATCTTACCTCTTCATGTGGTTTGCTAGAGATGCTGGGTAAAGCAGGAATATATCTACCAGGTTTTCTCATACATGACTGCTGGTGCAAGATCTTTGATTTCTTTTGCTTTTATGTGTAAAATCTGCCTGTTTCAACACATATGCTTCAAGACAGAGGTTCATGTTTCAAGTTTTCTGTGCATAGCCTAAAACTCTGGTAAAGTATATAAGGGTCTTTTCATAAAAAAGAACAAGACCCAGCTGTGAAGTTTTGAATTTCAGCCCTTCTCCAAATTTAGAGTTTGGACTGGAGTTCACAGTTCCTAAATTCTGCTTTCTTATTTGGATGCTATAAATTAAGAGCTGGTCTGTTCTTTGGGACAGATCTTTTTTTTGTTCTGAGCAGCTCTGCTATTAGATACGAATTTAAGACCTTCAGGCTTCAAAAGTGACCTTGTCTTTCACTTAGCTATTGAAGAGTCAATGACTGACATAATTGAGATACATTGCTAACAGGTGCCATCTATTTGTCTTGGGAGATAACCCCAGTGAGCAGATGTAAACTGTGTATCAGCTTCCCGTCCTTGAAAGAAATATGCATTTTAGAGAAGAAGGGGGAAAATTTCAAATTTACGTTCTTCAGTTTTACCTTCTTTTGGCAAATATTCATTCCTGACCGACAGACCTTGCAGATTTTAGGAAAAGAAAGTACCTAGTACTGTTCTCAGTTTCAGTACCTACCAACAATGTAACAAGTCTGTATAATTAAGGCTGAGATTTTTTCTTTATTTTTAAATTTGGCTTTATTCTGCTAAAAAGAGCAACACAAGGAATCCATATCCATACTATCAGCTGAGAGCATCCACAACTCATCCATCAGGCTGTGCTGGACAGCACAAGTTACTCAACATCCTGTTCTCAGTAAAGTAAAAGTAAAAATGCAACTAAAAATGAAAAAAAAACCAACAACCCCCCCTTAATTACAAAAAAGACTCTAAAGCCTTAACAAATGTTTGTTTTTATAAACAACATCCAAACCAAACACTGAACTGCCTTTTGTGTTTTTGACACTGTACTTTTCAATAACCTCAGAACAGCTGAACACAAGAAGTTTGAAGCAAACACTAGGCAGCAAAACAAGTGTTACAAATACTAAGCAGTACTTTCCTTGCAAAGTTGTTTTAAAGTACTGCACTCAAATAGTTCATGCTTTTAAATGGCAGCAGAAAAAACCCAAACCCCAAGTCATATCTCAAACAAAAAACCCATGCACACCTAGGAAGAAGCTGGTTCAGATGCAATACTTAATTCTACACATCAGGCTATTCCTAAATAATGTACTGATTGATCATACTTGTTGGAAAATAATTTCAAGATATAAATACACTGGTGATGGTTGGAAACAATTAATAGATAATTTGACAATGAGCTGACTTGATTTCCAGAGTTTGTGAATCACTACAAATAGATTTGGAGTCTGTGATCACAGAAAGATCTTCAGCAAGAAGATTCAATATACTGCCCACCAGAAGCATTGGAATAAACCCCAGAGGATGGACCAACACATGGTTGTAATCTGATTATTTTTGACCTTCTGCCACTAGGTGGTGTCCAGTTACACGAACTGTAACCACACCTGCATTAATCAAAAAACAACATAAGAATTGCTGAATGCTCACTTCTACAGCCTATGCTGATATTTTGGGTAAGCTATTTTCCAGGAAGTTTTGGCTTTTCAAGTCTTGCTTTTGATCTCTGTATGATCTTTTAAGCAGGGAACGATGAAGTCTTTGATGTAGATTCTTGCATAAATAGAAGAAACAAACTACAGAGCACCTAACTGCAACCAAGGGAATGTGAGCCAGGGTTGAAATAATGCAAAATATCCTTTCTAAACCTAAGGGGAAAACGGAAAGGAGAAATGCAAAGGGAGATACAGAAAGCAAATACCACCACCAGTGTCCAACCGAGCAAGCAACAAAGATTACAAAAAACAGACTTGAAAAAAAATGAAACCCTTCCTGTGTGTTGTGGAGCTTGGTATGTGGTCTTTCACCTCTCCTTTTAGAGCTACTGTAGAGCTCTAGTGTTGTGAGTGAAACTGCAAGAGAGAAAAAGGGTGCAAGAACAGTGGAGAAATGTGCGATCCAGACATGAATGTGTACTGGGAAAAGAGCATTTTCTCCTCTGCCTTTACTCCTCTTTTACCCGTATAATTAAACACAAGGACAAACGGAAAACTCAGTTATTGCAGTGCTTCACTCTTCCCAGCTCTGCTAATAAATAAGGCACCAGGGGGCCTCAGTCATGCACCAGCAAGAAAACCAGGGCACATTAACTATTTACTTGCTGAATTAATACACTTCAAAGTCTTCATTTAGCAAAAGTAAAAACAATGCCTGAAAGGCAAAAGAGGAAGAAGCAATAGAAAAGGAGCATTAAAGATTTTCGATGCAGAAATTAACAGTAAAATTACTAGAAAATGTGGTTCTAACTCAGTTTTACTGTTGACATGACAAGTCTCTAAAAGCATGGTTTCCTGGTAGAAAAACAACAAATCCTCCTTAGTTACCAGTGTCACAGGGGGTGTGTGTGGAATGATTTAAAATTGAATTTAAAAAATAATTTTTTGTGACCTTTTGAACTGCTCTAGTGATAGGTAATGAGAGGTGTTTAAAGCTACCCATGATGTTTATGAAAGAAGCCAAGTCAATGATGAAACTTGTGTCTTCAGGTCTAGCCCTAATTTAAGAGAACTAATTTAAGAGTTCTCTCAGCTTTTCCTCAGAGTGATACCTGCATGTAGAAGCACTTATTCTGGAAGTGTATTACAAATCGGTGCACCCACCACAAGTAGACTTCACTGATGCTTGTCAAGTTACATGTAGTCTTCCTCCTACAGACCTGGGGGCTGTGACTGGTAGCATACTCGATGCCTGACAATCAGACCAATTCAAAGTAACTCATATTTTCTACAGAATTATCTTTATTTTACTTTTTTTTTTATTTCCCCTCTTTTTTTTTTTTTTTCTTTCCTATTAAACACTAGAATTGCAGCCCTGTTTTTTTGAGCTGCTGTCAGGGGATTGCACAGCAAAGTAACAGGGCTGTGGATTCCAAACAATTACGAGCAACTTGAAAAAAACAACGACTGAAAACCAGACTTCTCTGATGCCCAATCTATTTTCCATTTGAAGCAGCTGCAGCTGGATGCATCTTGGAGCTCCAGGCAGCACACCAATCCAAGATACAACGAACAAAAGATTGCTCTCCTGCACAGCTCTGGGAAGCCTCTCAAACCATGAAAATGGACAGGCTCCTGAGGAAACTGTACTTGGAGCCTCTCCCTTTGGAATTAGTTATTTACCTACTCACCTGAAACACTGAATCAGAAATCACTACAACTTAATGCAAAATTGCCCAGTATCACTTAAGAAAATGATATCTGATCCGTAATAACACTATGGTTAATTTGAGGCTGATAAAATGTGCAGTTAGGTGGCTTTTTAACTAAATAGCCTAATACAGCACTTAAATTTTAAAACATTGAATTAATGCAACTTTGTGATACAACTTAACATCGGGAATTAAATTCTGACTTGCCTGAAGGTATATTGCACTCAGCTGTATTTTGCTGCTGAAAGTTTTGGTGTCTTGTGACTGATCTTTTAAACATCTCATGAACTCATGAGACCAATGGCAACTCAGAGTGGAAGAAATGCAGAATCTGAAATACAGACAGATAGAGAAAATAAGAGCACTCATCTCCTACATAGCCTTCTGTGACACATGACTAGTTCCACACTCTTCAAACCTATTATTATGTTTCAGGTTGCTCTATTAGAATAATTACTTAGTCTGCATTCTGCCTTGTTAGTAACTGAAGTGACAGAATCTTTATTTTAAATGTATTTCATAAGGCTCTCTTTCCTGGGACAGCATGAATCCTGGCTTCAAAAAAATATAAATCAGTTTGATACTGGGCCCTCTTGCCTATTGATCTTTTGAGAAAACACTTGGTTTAAGACCACAGCCTGACGGGTAGCAGAGCTGCTGACTTGATTCCTATGTTAATAATCTTACTTTTAACCACCTAAAGTTTGGAAATTTTCACCAGAAATTGGTACCAGAAGCCATCATTGCTGGGTGATTCATGTAAAAGGAATGAGGAGCAGACCCAGGATGGGTCTTGCTCACCACAGATGGGATTGAAACCCTCATACCTTATGCACACTCAGTCACCGCAAGGTCCAAATTTCAGCTGGTGCATACCCAGCTCTATGGCTTGACCCTGCCCAATGCCTAGGCCCCAGCAAAAGTTTAGATCAGCCATTTCTTTGCCTGTCTCACACCACCATTTCCTATGAAGCTCCCTCCAAGCACTCCTGCCAGTCTGTATTCAAAATCCTTTCAGCTGCATTGCGACAGGGCTCCAAAAGGTATTCTGGGCAAAAAAAATATTCAGACGGCAGAAGGTCCACTGAAGAGGACTAAGATGTTTAGAGGGCTAGAGGACATGGCATTTGAGGAAAGGATGAAGCAACTGCTATCTTCTGCTAATTGGGGAAACAACGTAGAGCCAAACCCTCTGCATAGGGGCACAAGGAAAGTTCAAGAAACAATAGTCATTAGTGGCATCAAAGGAAATTCCCATTGGATTTGAGGATTTCAACACCAAAGTGGGTCAGTACTGAGATACTATCCATGGAAACTGTAGCGTCTCCATCTTTGGAGATTTCAGAAGTTGATGGACAAGGTCCTGAGCAATCTGCTTTTACATGGAAGTTGCCCCAGCTTTGGGCAGGGCATCAACCTTAATATACTCCAGAGGTTCCTTCCAATCTAAATTTCTATATGAATTTTCTAAGAAGACATGTAGTTAACATAAATTTGGGAAAAAATAGTATCACGTGTGTTTGTCTTTCTATTTGCCTTTTAGAGTCAACATCTTTGGGAATCATGTATAAGAGCTCAGGCATTAGGAGAAAACGTTCTTGATAAAAATCTGTGAACAAACTCTTATTGTCTGTTGCTTAGCTGCTTTACATTTGTTGCTCATTAAAACAATGTCTTAAGGAGTTTTTTGTATAAAAAAATGCTCATCCTCCCTTTGTGATTCTTCATTCAAGTAAAAATCAAACTGAAAATGAAAAAAAAAATTAAGTTGCTTAATTGCAGGAACATAATTGTGTCACAGCACTGGAAAACAAAAACGAAGGTAAGTTTTCTTGCTCCACTAGTAACAAAATTCTGCATCAGAACAAATGTATAATTTACAGAGCTTTTCAGACCCTAATGTCATTTCCCACAGGCAGCCTGTCTAAGAAACTAAGAAACATTCAGACAAATATGAATACTGCCAACTTGTACTTGAAAAGTTTGGATTCCAGGGAACACCCAGTGAGGACTGAGCTTTCACAGGGAGCTCATAAATCTGTGGCAGCACTTCCCCTGAGCAAAACAGTTTCCTCCTCTCTATCTTAGTCAATGGCTAACATTAAAAACATCTTTCATTTTTAAGTTTCTCCAGATTCTCAAGTTCATAAAATGATTCAGTAATATCTACCAGGCAGAGGAGTGTAAGTCACAGACAGCCAGTAAAGTACATGAAGACCAGAGCCAGTTGTCGTTGCTCCTACCATGACAGAGCACGGACATGTCTATCTGGAGAAGACAGATCATACCAAATTTTTTTTGGCCCAGGACCAAATACATTTTATTTAATTGATACAGAGGCCATATCAGACTTCATGCTCTGCCTTCTTACTTGAGTTTAACACAGTATGGGATCTAGCAGACGTGCCAGGGTTTAGGCTGGAACAAAACCCATTGGTTCTGTGGGTTAAGGTCAGCTAAAAATGTCAGTGTGGCATGTCAGCATGACAGCTGAATTACAAGACATATAAGCACAGAAGCTGGTTACAGCACATCAGTCTTTTACTGCTTTGAAGAAGTCAGTGCCGTGGTTGTCTTGTCACTTGGGAACCAAGAGCCTAGAAGGATATTCTGCCTGGAACAGAATGAAATAAGCTACGTGGTTTGACATTTCCCCATATGTATATGTTTGAAAGGACAACGGGCCACTGAGATAAATGATTAATTACAGTGCAATCACTTAAAAATACACAAGATGCATCTGCTCAAAGGTTAATAACCAGTAACACAGCTTGTAATGCAATGAGAGGGAAAAAAAAAGATCTCATGCTTACAAATGTGTCATCAGGGACCTTTGGATTCAAGCTGCTGGATAGGTTTAGCAGCTTGTTAGCAGACTAGTGTTTTGTCACCGCTTATTATTACAGAGCCCTGTGACACACTCGGAGCACAGTTAATGTACACAGCAAGTCCTAGCAAGAGCATCTAATCCTGGAAAAGGTGGTGCAGGTGGGGATTCAAGCTGTTTGGGGAGTACCAACTTGGGAGAACATCTGTGCCATGAAATGCCAGCAGTGGGTCACCAGGGTATCCAAAGCCATGTTATGAATGAAGGAATTTAGGCTCAGACTAATTCTTTCTAAATCAGACAGATGTCCAAAATCTACTATAACTCAGCAACTCTGCATCTCAGTCTCCGTCTCCCTCTCCCTATCCCTAGCAGCATACTGCTGAACTAATTGAAAACCACAAAAACAGAGCACAGCAACCATCATGCCAATTGCTCCCACCACCTCCCAAATTTCGCACACAGCTGCATACACTGCCATCTTCTTCCTCTTCAGTTTCCTTCCACCACAATTCCTCTTTCTCCATAACCTTACGCTAAGCTCCTAGGAAGATTTCCACTCTCATCCACAATGCTGCTGTGCAAGTTACTGGGTCAGATCCACAGCTGCCACTTGGCATGGCCCACAACATCTGTACAGCAGGCCATTTTCCTCATGTTGAAGGCACTATGCAGCTCCTCTTTGTGTGCCCTGTGTGTTCTGGACGCCCCATCAAGTAGGAAGAACTGCCTGCCCAGAGCGAGCAACATCACCACAAACTGAAAAGACTCTGGGGATAATTAAAAGAAAGAAGCCAAAGGCTGAACACCATCCTGGTTCCTTGAGGGAATAGCACTTTTTCCCCATTCATGAGCTCCAGAATCCTCTGGAAAAAGACTGTTAAGTCACTGCAGCCCCATCTGCCTTGCCACAGAGCAGCAGGGAAGCCCACTCTCTGCATTCCACTGGCCATCAAGGCTTTTCTTAGTCAAGCAAATCTACAGAGTCATCAATATGTACATTTGTAGCATGCCGTGTACTGACCTTTCACCTATTTTATTGACATGCTGCCCTAAACTTGTTTATAAGATAAAGGACAGATTTCAAGTAGAGCAGCATTTAAACAAAAGAAGTGATTCAATCACTTAATGAACAAACTGCTGCCAGGGCCCCAGCTGAGAACTCCAGTTCTGGAGGTAATATTTAGTTCTAACAGACAGGTCAAGCAGGGAGCTTCACACAACTCTGATCTCTACAGCCACACGTTTCACATCCTGCTTTCCTTCTTATTTTTTTTAAAGAAGATCTCAGAGCAATACACCATGAAATCTACACAAAAAAAGTTGGCATTTAACTATAGGTTAAACTGATGCATTGTGACACCACTATTGGGGAGCCATTATCCTATAGTAATCATCTGTCATTCTTAATTATATGCCTGCAAGTTAAAAACTTAATACGTTGTGACAAAACTGCAATTGGAGAACTGCAGAGTAAGCAGTTTGTCAGCTTGGAATAACACTGGACAGGCCATTTCAGAAAGCCACACTGGATTTCCACTATGAGAGGAGAGTTCTTTACAGGTTTAAAAGTGAGTAAATGTGGGGCTTTCCAACACCTTTCAGACTGAAACATAGCCGAACCACCTCATTAAGTTACCAGGAAGCTAGTACTACTTTCAGTAAATTTCTTTTTTTTGCACCTTCTTACATCACTGATAAACATCACTAAAAAGTGTTACCTTAAATATTTTTGTGTGTGCTGGAAGATCTGAATGCAAGCATTTAGGAAAATATTTAAATTACAACTGGAATAAATCTAAGAAGTATTTTGTCTTTTGTTTAAGCCATTGAAGCTATTGTTCTCCTTCCCTGCAGAACCTAGGAATCTACTATTTCTTGCAGAAAAAAAAAAAGATATCTTTTCTTTACCGGAGACTGATATGATTACCAGTCCTAGCTTATTATAATTACAAAAAGTTAATGTTAATAATGAAATAAAACACATCCCGTTTTCCATTAACTGTTGAAAGCAAAACACAATGTAGAAATGTATCTGAAATTTACTTGCACAATCAGGCACCAATAAGCAACAGTGAGGAAAAGGATTGAGTAGGTGAATTAGACCCAGAACAGCAAGAGAAATCTCTGTGTTACAAAAAGATGCCATTGATACAAAACAGAAATTTTACATCTTATCATTCAAAATGCTTGTGAACTTTTAACTGAAAAAACATGATAGGCACAGGACAAATATCCTGAAATGGCTAATGCAAAATCTACAAAAGGATGAGATTCCTGCCCAGACTGTGAACACAGCACCAGAGATCATTTTAGAAGCCAAAGATTCAGCAAGATTCTATGAGAAAGCAAATGTGCATAAGAATTAAGAGCTCTCCAGACTGTCAGAACCCGCAGCATTATATACTCCAACCACTAGCAGCTTTGCTGGCTGGTTGTTCAAGATCCTTGCATGAGAAGTGCCATGACACCCACCCTGTTGCTATTGGCACTGTCTGCCACACTTGGGGGACTGGTCCCTTGCTGGCAAAGCCATAGCTTCTGCTGGCCTCCTTTCCCTGAGGGAACAGCTTTGCCCCTGCTGCACAGAGAACAACAAGAGCTGAAGCTAGCAACAATTTGCTGAGAAACCTGTTGTTTGAGCTCATTCTCCTCATTTTTAGGGACTAGAATGCTGAAGGTTGCTTCAAAGGTGTGCAGACTGCCACATCCACACTGCTGGCACAGAAGTGCTGAAGCTTCCCATAATCTAGTGCTAGTTACTGTCAAACGTGATACCAAAGTTAACAGAGAGTCACTCAGTCTGAAAACTCAGTCCACAGCAATATTGTTTCTCTCTTAGCTCTACAGACTCCACAGGAGCTCACACATTAGTGCTAGAAGCTCTGCTGAGGTGTATTTTCCTTTGCATTGCTTAGCACAGAATTAGCTGACTGGGATCTGGTAAATTACAAGGCACAAAGAGAAATATTGTGTTGGCCCAAATACAAAGTAGGCCATCATCAATTTTAAAGGATCTGAATAAAAAAATCGAAGCATACAGTAAAGAACAAATTAAAGGCCATTTTCCTTCCAATTCCACGTGTAGTCCCCACCATGAATCAACACCAATCTCCTCCTGTAATTTCACCATCCTTTAGATCCCAGTAGCTCTCCTTGCTGCCCCACCATCTGTCTTTCCAATGGCTCACTCGACAGGCATGCTGTTCTCCAGCTGTCCAGCTATACAGCAATACAGAGCCTTGTGCCATACCCCCTGAGGCACTGACGTGCTGTAGCCATAAATGTTGAGTTTAAAACTCAGCATCACCACCTTCAACAGGCCACACTTCACTTAACTTGCAACTTGCCCTGCAGCCACACAGAGCCTGTGTGCTGTGGCACTTGGTAGCAAAGAATCCGGTCACCAAGAAACTCATCACCAGAGCATCTTCAAGCAGAGGAATAAATTCTGTCCCACATGTAATATAGTCCTTGCCCTATATTTCCACTAATGTAGAAGTCTGAAGTATAATTGAATAATGCTTACTTGATAAAGTTAAACAAGAGTGAACAAGCAGTAAAAAGTCTGTGTCGAAACAGAGGAAGCGGTATGTTCTTTAAGCGCTCTCATGTATTTGTTTTGTACACAAATTCTCAAGACACAAGAGCCCCAACAGCAGTTTTTCTCTTATAGTGCTGCATCTTCGAAGAGAATTATCATCACTGGATAGCAAAAACCTAGAACTCAACAGGAAGAGAGATTTGAGACACCACATATCACTTCATTCTGCAGGCAAAAATATTTTTTTTTATAGAAAATAAAACCCAAAAAATTTTATTGACTGTACTGTAAATACCTGTACAGAGTAAACTGTAAACTTTAATATTTCACCAGATACATGAATAATTCTGGAGAAAGAGTTATCAAGCACCTTCATTTCAACACATTTTTTGATATTTACAGTAAGACATACCTGATAAAGTGTATTAATAAAATGAATTAAAAGTTATAAAAAGTTATTTTAAAAATTTTAAAATGTTTATATGGTTTGTTATTTTATGATAAATATACAATTAAAGAGGAAGATGTCACACAGTTAAGACTCAGAATTGGCTCTGTTTAAAGCTGTTACTGTCGTGTCTGAAGAGTAAGGAAATGGAGGTGTTTGTTAGCTTACTGCTCTGATCACAACAATGTGAAATGTGTTCTGGCAGAAGGCTCACAAGTCCCTCTTTTGGTCTGCTTCTGCAGGTTGGCTTGTGGGTAAGCTTCCTTCCTGACACACAGTGTGGAAGCCAAACTTCACTCCTACATTTGTACTGTTAATTTGACGTAAGAATATGCATTTTGATTTTCCCACTCCACTGCAAACTTACTGCTTTGACTTTCAGCACACCTTTTTGCTCTTATTGAACACTGGCACACAAATGGGGCACCACCATCTTGTTTCTTTTGAGCACCAAAACACAGGTGACCTTTCTGGAAATCAGATTTTCAACTACCATGATTTCTCATAGTGTAAGAAAAGGCATGGCACGGTTTGCTGAAGAAGAAAGATGGCTAAGATAGGATTCAAAGACCACTTTCAGGCTTATGGAATCAAACATGCAAATATTATTTTAAAAGCTCTCAGGGAACAGATGTGACTGTGTCTCTCTTTAAAACCAAACACCTTCAAATGAATCAACATCCATTCTTTGATGAACTATCAGCAATTGAGATCTATATCTAAAGTTTGTTTAATGGATTTTAGGAAACTACTCAGGAATCCACCTGAGACAGAAGAAAAATAAATCTCTTAAAATCCCACAGAAACTTCAAATACATCCACTAAGTGGTGCTGATTATCTATAAAGAAGCACATGCTGTGGGAAAGGAGCCAGAGTGAGAACTACCCTCACAGCACGTGGATAAAGTATTTCCATAATACAGAGTCAAAAGTTGAGATTCAAGTTTTGGAAGGGGAAGGACTGGTAGTGGAAAGGAATAGTTAGGCATTAAATCCATGACATTACTGTGTGTTTCCATCCACATCTACTCATCCTTGGGACCTCCCAGTTGCTTCTCAGTTAGAGGTATGGCCTACCTGCATATATGATGGGTTAAGTGTGCCACTGTGCAGATAACTGCTGCATACTCCAAGGTGCAACCCAGTCTCAGGATCTGAGTCATGCCATTCTCTTTACTCTGTTCAGTATTTGTTTGTTTAATTTTGCCAAGAGATACTTCCTCCTAGCCCAGCACAGGTGCAACTAAAGCCTCCACATTTAACATTAAAAGCTAGGAGATAATATTTGAGGGAACAAGATACAGTTGGACCCAACATGGGCAGCTCTGTCTTGCCTAAATGCTACAAAACAGTCACTGCCTCTGTGTGTGTGCATCCGCATATGCGCATGGTGGCTTGCTATCAGCAGCACTGAGTACACTTATCTCTAGGGCCTGGTTGTGTTGATAGGAGTGAATTGCTTATGGCACATTTTTCAAAAGGTGTCTGCTGCTCTAAAGCCTATTTTAATGCTCAGTTCCTTTCTATACAGTCCACTCCAACTGTGTTGTCAGGGCAGCGGCAAGAACGGCCTCCTGGGGTAGCCAAGCAGAGGTGAGTACAACCACCATTATTCACCGTACAGTAGTTATGCCCTGGGAAAGAACAGAGATGTGAAATGTTAAACAAAAGCAAAGCCCCAATAAAACCCCAAACACATGCATACAAAAGAAGTGCAGATTTCATGACTACACTAGAGAAACAAGCCATAATGAGATTCAGAGTGAAACAAAACTATGCTCTGGGGATATGAGAGTCATCATATCCCTTGTTTCAGCTTCTGATATTCACCTCAAAGAAAGATAAAGATATCAAGACAGAGAGAGGCAACATGAAAAAAAGTGGGCAGTTCCTGAAATGCCCTTCATTAATTGGCTGAGTGGTCACAGAGATTAGAATGAAGACACAGAGATTAGAATGAAGAGGAAATACAGGAAGTGCAACATGTGGGTACGAAGTCCGAAATGCTACAGAACATCCTCCCTGGATACCACCCACTGCAAAAACATGGAGGAATGATGCATGAAAACAACAACAGCAAAACCAGATGAGTGGGGAGGAACGTGTTAATGTTGAAGGGTAAAATGAAAGTGAATACAGGGTCAGAATGTGAGGGGAAACACATTGGTCCCAGAACATGAAAAACACTTGACACAGACATACAATGAGAAAGAAATGATACCAGGTTCTGAATATTATAAACATAAGCATTTACTCAGAGCACACAAAGTTGTTTTACACTGCCTACCAAAATGTAACTGTAGTAATATTTCCATTATGTAGTAATAACAACATAACCGATTTCTTAATTATGACATTTCTATGCATTTTTAAGCTTAAAACTAACCTTTGACTTTAATTAATTTATGTGTTTTTCTACATATATTGAATACTTTGAAGAGAAACTATCTTAGGGTATTTTTAGGTCTGAAGTAAAAACCACAACTCCTGTAGTTCCAGCAACATTATAATAATAAAAAGTAAACTCTTCTTCTAACTGTGATTTGCTAAGATCAGCATAACTTAACAGTGATATTGGTTCCCAAAGAACAAATTGTTATTTTAAGGGTATCAACTTCCTCTTGTCTAAGCATCAATTGAAAGGGGCTTTGAATAACGTATCTGCAAAACTTAACATCCAACAGAGCAGAAAGACCAGCCCAACCACTCTACCTCCTGCTGTCTTCTGAACATTCCATTTTTAAAAAACACTGGGTCTCACTAAAGACACCTGGAAGACCATGACATAAGGTCCTAGCCATGAATATAACATTCATTTTGGAAGGTGACAACACAGCAGCTTTTGCCATATCAGATCCTTGTCTTGATCATATGCTTGTCCTTTCATAAATGATCGAACAGGCCCTTTCTTCCCGCCCTATTCTGGTTTCATATGGTAACGACAACTGCTGTTATGAAAAAAAATTTAGATGGATTTTAATTTCTTAGTAAATGGAAATCTAAACACTAACCAGTTCTTCACTAACTACCTAGGTCAGTTGGCAGCCTGTCAATGGGAGCTGCTACTAAATTTATTTATGCATTAAGGTGTTGCACAGCTGCAAAAACTTGAGAATCATCTGGATTACCTCCTGGGCACTGAGCAAAGGCTGTAGTGATTCCGTAGAGACGGGAGCGCTTGTGAGGCTGGAAATTATCATTTTCTATTGAAATTGTGCGATCCACTGCTACAACAGCATCCCTGCCATATGCAGAAAAGAATATACAGAAGTGAGATGAAGGTGGAAGTTCAAGGGAAACCAAAGCACACCAAACAAAAAAGGGAAGAAATCTGAAGTTGCCTCTTTTTTACAATTTGGAAGCAATGCCAGAAACAAAATCCTCCAGGATCTCATCTTTCCTCAAAAACTCAAAGATGTCATAAACTTCATTCTAGTAGCTAAGAAATTTAGCAGGGAGCCACCTTATTAATTATGAAAGTACCTTCAACACAGGGCAATGTCCCTCTACAGAATGCATCTGTTAGTAGTTTTGACACATTCTCCATATTCTGGACCTCTGACATTTTCTGTGTTATAGCTGACATCGCAGCTATTGTGCATAATGATTATGGACAATGTTGTATTTCAGGTAGAGCCTGAAGGAACACAGCAAGTCATAAGCAATCTTTTATTCCAAAAGATAAAAGGGCAGTCAAATGACAGACCTGTAGAACACTGTTTCCCATTTATACAAGCCTATTCTAGAATAGCATTTACCAGCTGATAGGTTCTACCTTAGAAATCTATACACACATTTAATAGGTCTTCCTGCTGCAACTGATGGACTCAATGTGAGTAAGAGTTTGCAGAGACAGCCCACATAACCATTTACATAAAGGAAAAATAAATAAATATTTAAAAATGCACAGACTGGATTTTTTTCTGGAAAAGACAGTAAATCCTTAAGGCTAAGTCATATGTCAGTGTTTTAGATCTTTTGCAAAAAAGAAAGTGTTGCCAAGACAGTAAAACTTTATTTTTCTTATTTCTGGTTGAACATTCAGATAATAGGGGGCATAGAAAGCCACAAGTGACTCATTTCTGCCCCGTACAATGCAGCAAGCAGAGCCATAAGGGAAACATGTTAGCTCCCACTCCTTTCCCAAAAATGTTCAGTGTTAAAAGTATTTTCTTAGACGACAAACGACTATGCTGAAAGAGGAAACTCAGTTAACTGGCAACATCAATAGTTCAGCTCTACAGATCCACTCCACCCTGCATCAGCTATTGCCAGGAAAGCAAAAAAACAGGAATGTGTGAAAGGTCAGACATGAGAAATGCAGTATATACTTCAGTTTCTACCAGGGATAAGAACAGAGTAAAGCACTCCATAATTTCTTTAGCAGATAACATACCTTCTCCAATCCGTGTAGTATAAATTCTTCCCATAGCTTGTAACACTAAAAGGATACTGAATTCCTTCAACAATCTTTCGTCGACCAAGCTGATTAGGGTTCATACATTCCAGTCTCTTGGTACCTGGGTGTAGTGAAACAATTAAGTCTTTGAACCAGAGCAAGAGAGTTCTCATGAGGGAGAACTCACTTTGGTACTGGTGCTAGTCACCACGCCACCTAACTTAGAGAAGCACAGATGTCTAGAGCAGCCATGGCCATCGCTCACAAGCTGACAGAAGGCCTCCTCCATTCTGGAGGAATATTCAACCACCAACCAGTTCCACCTCTTCTGGAAGGCATTTTTGCAAAGTTAAGTCAATGAGCATGTTCCCAAAATGCTTGCTGGGTTGGCCCTTGAAAGCAAGGCTACAGGAAGAACATCATCTAACTTGTAGCTGCATAGGGTGTAGAAAGTTCTAGCTGTAAAGTTACTACACATGTTGTGAACACTCCATGTGTAAATTCCTGTATGTTTCTCTTAAGTAGTGGATTTCAAAATTAGGGAAAACAGAAAAGAGACAAGAAAGGAAGAGAAAAAAAGAAAAGAAAGATAGAACAAAGAGATATATCTTAAGGTTGTGGAAAGTGTCTTACAGTGAAAAAGAGAGCTCGATGTTTTTAGTTTATCAAGAACTTGAAAGCTGATTTGAAGTGTAAAAGCACCTCCATGGGAGGAGATCTCTGGCAGAGTCTACAGTGAGAAAGAAAGCAAGATAAAAAAAAAAAAAAAAATCAAATGAGAATTAAAGCAAACTTTTTTTTTTAAGGCATTGGCATGAAACAAAAATGGGCTGATGACAGAGCCTTCATTTCTTGATCTTTAAATCTAGTGTGAATTGCTTTTTCAAGACTTGTTTCAGTGAAATATAAGCCAGACTTTTCCTACGGTTAAGGCCTTGGAACAATAGTGCCAGGATGACATTCTTTAGAGCCAGATTAGAAGGATCAGTGTTTTTTCCTGTTCTTAAACTCACAACTTCTTCCACAAAGGCCTAAGTACTACCTAAAGAGATAGCCACATACAAGACATGGTTATAAACTTGTTGGACTCCTATTTTTGTGATAAAAATTGAAATCATTCAGCTTGCACAGAGTCTCATGTGAATGATACAGTGGTAGTAACAACAAATAAATTAAGAGATTATTAAAGCCAAACAGAAAGGCATGAAGTCTCAAATGCAGGCCAAACATTAACTGGCTATGCATAATTTCAGGATTGGACATACTTATTCTACTACTATTATGAAGAAATATTTTAGCACCTCCTTACCTGCATCTACCCAGCACAGCATTGAGGAATAAGGATCAAATGTCAGCCCATTTGGTAACCCAAGATCATCTTTGACAAGAATTCTTCTGTTTGTGCCATCCATGTATGAGGTTTCAATTTTAGGAGCTTCTCTATTCCAGTCGGTCCAGTATAAGTTCCTTAAGAGGAAGAAAGAGGCAAGAATTAAGAGAGTAACTGATCTCAAGAGACCGTTGTAATTAAGGAAAAGGCTAAGACACAAAAGTATTATGCCCACACCCTAAACCCTTTAAATAAGGAAGGACCACATCACACTTTGATATAGAAATATAGAAAGATGTAGCAAATGTTGCACTTCCGTTAAAAACAAAAAGAGAACCACACACAACAAATGTTTTCTCTACCTAGTTTAGGTTATGTGCAAGATACCAGGCAAAAAGAACTCTATTTCAACAGTTCTAAGGACCATTAAAAATGCACATCTACAGTTCTTCTCTTCACTGTCCATCATGTCTGCTCAGGCTAAGCAGCAGGAGATTTGGCATACATTTGTGAGATTCATTCAAAACTACATTTTTCTTTTCAGTGCAGCAAGTAAGCAACTTGCAATGGAATGAGAGTAGTTTATGGTCAGGGTAGAACCCCAGAGAGGGCCATTAATTGCCTGATGCTTTATTATTAATGGTCATTTGTTAGTGGTGGGGTTTTTTTATCTTGGATGCACTTTCTGTGGATAAGAATTTACATGGTTTGTCAACACAAGCAACTTTCTTGCTTACTCCTTAACACACATACACAAAATCTACCAAGAGACAGAAGCCTGTGCTGCTTGATCTAAACCCAGAGCCCTTCTCTGTCAACTGTGGTTCTGCATGGAACAGAGGTCTCTCCTCAATCTGATTACACTTGTGCCTCTCCCCTTCTAGCATACCACAAAGTGCATTTGTTTTTCCTTGTGATGTACATCCACAGAGGTTTTCACCCCACTGTTATCTCACTAATATGTAAAAGTTTATTTTATGTTAAAAGAATTAGAGAAATCAATACCATTACTTTTCCATTTAATTTCGTATCACTCAAATTTTCATGGATCACATGCATTCTTTTCTCACTACAAACCTTGTCTGCAAACATCTGGAATGAGAATGCATCTTCCAAATAACTCTACAGGAGCAATGAAGTACTTTTGCTCACAAACGAATTCTCTCCTAAGAGCATTCCAAATACCTTTTATATCAATTAAGCAATCATTTCGTAGAGCTTCCCAGAAATTCAAGACTGAAAAGAAAGCCTCTGATTCACTGCTTCTGAGTATTTTGACTGAAATGTCTCTTCTCAGCAGTGGCCATGCTGCAGAAATTTGCACCAGGACAACAGTAAGAAAATTCAGACATTAATGAACAGACACGCAGTACTACCATGGACTCTGTAGGAGATCTAATTTTCCCTGTATTTCTTCCAATACTCAGAGAGAAAACAAGTCTCTCAAAGATGAGAGACTACATAAAAAAAATAAATGCAGTTTCATTTTTGCAGGCTGAAACCTTAACTTGAAAACATTTATACTTTTCTGCTGACACTCTGCTTGACTAATTCTGTGACTGCAGCTTAAAGGCTCCATTTCTAAAGCATGTAGCTATCTGCCTCTTCAAATAGAAGCCTAATAGGACCTACTCAGGTGACTGAATGACAGAAGTGAAAACGATAACAGGAGAGACATCATGGGAATTTTCAAAGAAGGAACACCATACAGGAAGAAAGGCTGTCAGGATAGAAATGAAAATACAAGATTGCTTATTACAAATAGTGTAGTATTTGGGGAAAAAAAAAAAAAGATAACAAAACAAACAAACCAACCAAACCAAAAATGCAAGGGCGATGCTTTTCATTCTGCAAACAATGTGCTGAAAGCAAGGTGCAATTTAAGTGTTTGGCAGAACTCTCAACAAAGTATCTCAGTATCACCTAGCAGGCCTTTTGGAAATTTAATTCTCGTGTACCACTGAGACACTGGACACAAGTAGATTGTTCCATTTCTGGTTTTTAGTTTTAGGAAAAGATCGCCGTTATTGTTTACAGACAGCCTAAAACCATGAGTATACATTCACGTTAAATAATTAAATAAATAAAATGAAGCTTTGCACGTATCTCTTGGCAAGCTATCCATACCCTCTCATAGGATCCACAACAATTGCTCTGGGGTTGACCAGGCCAGTGTCAAAAAGGATGCGACGCTGGCGCCCATCCAGCCTGGCCACTTCTATTCTATCCAGTTGAGAGTCAGTCCAGAAGATGTTGCGGCCGAGATGATCTACAGCTATCCCTTCAGGGCTTCCCAGGTCTGCAGGAGAAGAGACAAAAACATGCCTAGGCATTACATTTATTCCCAATACATACATGTCAGCCTCAAGCATAGCTTCTTAACTGAGAGGTGTTTCTTGGGTTTCTGGCTGGGGTCCAACAAAATCTACTTCATGTCAGTAGAAAAAGGAATACTCATTTTGCCTTATGAAATTTAAATACACAGAAATCATAAATACATAGAACGACAAATTCTATGAGGAAACAACTCATCATGCATGTAATAAGCTTGACACAGAAAAAGAGTTGATAGCAGAGAAATAAACAGTAAAGATTATCAAAATCTTATTCAACTTAGCAGGCCAAGATCTAGAATGGATTTTATAATCCTTAATATTTCCCCTTTATTGGTACTGGCATATATGGCATGGCACCCCTCTGAAATTGGCTAAACATAGCATAAATACTGCTGTAATACTTAATGTAATACTTAAAGATAATCAAGTTCCAAAGCACAAGAGATGATGATATTAGCTAACTGATGGAATTTAAATCCAGTTCTTTGTTTTTGCAGAGCAATCCTTTTTGGAACATGTTTTTGTACTGTATGTGCACAGTTTTACTTGGATAGTTAGTTGTTCCAAAAGCAACAGGAAATAGCAGATAATGACCTTACTGCTTTAGCATTAGTAATTTCTAACTCGGATAAATAATAAATATATAGCACTCCAAAGTTTAATTCAGCCACTATGAAAAAAACTGTTCTATGCTTTTCAAAGGTCATACATCCATTGAAAAAGACTATATGGCTGTGTGGGCTGTACTGAAGCCACAGACAGGTACAAATCAATTTCAGTCCAATTTAAGTTCCAAAAGAAAAAGAATTAATTAATTGTGGTCACTCCCAAAAAGAGGTGAAGTGACCCTTCGTACTAGCCAGCTCTTGAAAAAAGTACTTTTCAATGCAGATCCACACATTACATAAACATCCAAGAATGACAGAATGTGGGCCATTACCTTCTATTGATTCTCAAGTTTATTTACTGACAGGTATTAAACAAATAGTATGTGACACAAACAATCTTTCTGGAGAAAAGGCATTTGGTCCAGAACACTAGGTAGAGCCTCGCAGTTCATACACCTGGGGGGGGGGGGGGGGGGGGGGGGGGGGGGCCGGGACATGACACGCTACCAAGAAAGTAAATGTGAATCAGTTCTCTCTTTATTCCTCCCAAGGGCACATGGGGATACTTTAACTTAGTTACACTGTCTTCACATTATTGTTTCTCCAAGTGCCTCTGTGAAGCTAAACCTGTCATCTGCAGGAAACCACCTCACATACCACAGACCCTCAAATGTTCCTACTTCTTTTCATGCTAATGACAGAGGCTGCCGAGACCGGCCTCATTTTGGAGTGATGGTAGTGACAAATGTCAGCCTCTGGGATCAGAAAAATCACCACTAAATGAGGGTGGAGGAGCTCACAGCCTCTTCTAGGGAACAGAAGAAGGTAGCAGGCAAAAGACATGCTGATGATGATTCCCAGGAGCCCTTCTTCCCTGACTAGTTTCCTTACTTTGGTTTCCTTACTTCAGCTGCATGCCAGGAGATTTAAAGAAGTCTAAAATAAGTGTCTTTCCTGTCTGGTTGACAATGAGCCAGAAAAAACTAACCCCCATGGAGGGGTGAGGGAATATATAGGCTTCATGTATCACCAGTCTTTCCAAAGGCACAAACATGTCCCTGCTATATTGTCATCAGGACTGATAAAGTGATAGGCTCTGTCCCTGGGGACAGGCTCGTACAGTCCTGAATGACTGATATGACTTCAGTAACTACAGCAAAGAGGAAAGCTCTCCTTCCTGACCTGCCTCCACAGCTGCAGAGCTCAGAAGCCTCCACAGGCTACACAGCTGCCGGGATAGATGAGAACTATCTATCCACAATAGAACATGTTTCTGCAAAGCAGTGTAACTTGGATCACAAGAGCTTTGACAAACAAAAAAAGTAATGCATTCCACAAAAAAAATATACATGGGAACTGAAGAAAGCAGCTGCAGCTCACAGGAGGAAAAAGGCAAAGATCAAAACAGAACAAAGAATTCTCATGAGTCTTCTGAGAGGGAGGCGTATTTCTATTTCCTAAAATCTTAAACCTTCAGTTTTAGACAGCATAGAAGACATCCACTCAAACACTGAATATCCAATCTTACTTTGTTCTGACTCCCTACTGAAGAGCCAATTAATATACAGAAAATAAAGTGCAACAGGGATCAACATCTCCTTAGGAATGGCATTCACTTCTTGTGCAAATAACAGAACAACAGAAATCATAAGATGCCTTTACACATACAATATTTTTTGTAGCAGATAAAAACCACGAGGTTTCCATATGGTATTGAAGTATCTTGAGTTACCTTAAATGATCAAATTTAGTTGAAAGCCTTCACAAAGACTTCTAAAATATTTTATACACTGTGGGACTCAATGTGTGCACATACACTGTCATTAGACAGATTAATTCATATCGATATTAGCTGAGTCTTGGGGGAACAGGACATAAACTGTAAAAGCACTAACCCCACAGCACCTTCTAGTCCAATTCTTGAATCCTTGAGCAACTCCACGGGAAAAAAATTGAACAAAGTAGCATTACTCATTTTACAACTTGAGTAGGAGGCATGGAAAGTCACAGGTGAAAAAGTTTCTAACCACCTTCCAGCTGTTTGATTCCCCAAGCCCAGGAACAGAGACCAGGGGTTCTCCAACCTCCCTGCTCACCAGCCCTTTCTCAGTAAAGTGGGCAGCTGACAGGAAGAGAACAGGAACGAAAGGACTACACATGACCAAATCTCAGCTAGTCAGTGGCTACCTTGCTTAGAAGAACAAAAATCAAAGAGTGACACCCACAGAAAATATCCATATCCATTCAACAGCAAACTGACAGTCCATCATCCCCTTTTCAAATCATAAATACATTGAGCAACAGTGGGTCAATCCCAGCATATGACCTAAGTTTTAATGACAACCTTCCTATTTCACATATTTACATCTTGTAGCCCTTGCACCATTGTAAGAATGAATAACATCTATCTATGGTAACATCTATCTACAGTAGTCTGATCTTAGCCTACTTATGTGTTCCATTCCTCAGGGACAGGGACATGATATCTTTACAGAAAGGATGATGAACCACCCTTTGTGCTCAGTATGGTTGACCAGACACGACTCTAAGAGGTGGGCTACACACAGGCTGCCAAGCTGTGCAAAACGTAGCACAGACAACCCTCAACATAGGAAAGTGAGGCTTTGAGTGCACTTTAAAAATATGGAATGTCATGACTTAGGAATTTAGTTTAGAATTATTTGTGCTGCCCCACTATAGTAACAGTATCACAAGTAAAGAGGAGCAGAACAGTAAAGGCCTCAAGCCTACCCCGAGATCCCTTCCCCGAAGTGACAAAGCATCCAAAGAAGGGTTTTTTTTTTCCTTTGTTTCCTTTGTTTAACACAGCAAGAGTATAAGCACAGCCTAGGACTGTAAATGGGTACAGAAATCCTCTAAACATTTCTGTGAGGAACTGAAACACACAGCCCTGACTGTGAGGCTCTGAACCTTGCACCCATTACTGCCTTGAGATATGCTTTAAAAGAACCACAGTATCTTGATTCACCTTTCAAATCCCTCAGCCTTCAATTAAAATGTCCCCAGCAATGTTCACAAGACATTTAATAGTTAGACAGATACAGTATTCTGCAATTGAAAGTAAGGAAAGAAATATCTCACTTACATGCTGCTCCCACTTCTGGCCTTAAATGCAGTTTATTTAAAGAGAATAAACAGACTTTTTATTGATCTTAGCAGTGGAAAGGCAGTGAAGAGCTATTGCATAGGGAACAGACCTTTTTTTCAGTTTGTGTTATCCATACTTTTCAGTTACTGTTTATCCAAATAACACCAACTCGTAACGTTAAAGATCAGGCAACACCTGGAAAGTATATATTACTAAATTCAAGTCTCTAATGCCGTTCCTAGGGAGTAACAAGAAGAATAATTTTTTGCTGTTACCTGTTTTGATGATGGTTGTTGGCTCCCCGCCGTGCAGGCTCGCCCTGCTGATCGAAGGGCCGCTGATGTCTGTCCAATAAACCATCTTGTCCGTGCAATCGTAAGCAACTCCGATAACAACTTTGTCCTGTTGGTCAACAGGCAAGTTAAATCAGCTTATGCTAAACAACAATTATTTGCCAGCAGTACTAGCTTAGGGATCTATGTCTCAAGCCTGAAAAAAACAAAATTCTTGAAGAAAGATAGCAGGATGGGGAATATAGGCAGAGAAAATGATTGGGCGGCAGTCACTGTAGAAAAGCTTCAAATAGACTTTCAATTAGGAGTCTTCCTTTTAACTAGCAGACACCATTTGCAATTATTTTATTCCAAAGAAGTACTGTAGATATTACTACTGAACACTATGTCTCACTTTCATATGCAACTTCACCTGCATGTACCTTTAAGGAAACCTCACATTGTTATTTTACTGTGTTATTCCTCTTGTGCTCTTTTCTCTCATTCTTTCTCTTCAATGAATAATGACTTCTACCAAATCTGATTTCTGTTCTGCATATTCATCAACTCATGCATGATGGCTGCATTTCAGCAGTGATGCTACATAGCATCATTTGACTCAAAAAAGTTCTAGCAAAATAAGTTTTTCAAATAAAATATAGCTTAAACAAATACTCCATAAATCATTCTGTTGGGAAAAATATGCTCAGGAACAAGGAACATATAATATGCAATTTTCCAGGCAGAAAAAGACAAGACTAGAGTTTGAGCTTAGTGTCAAAATTCTTCTTTTTGGGCAAATGAAAAAGACTTTCTGCATAAAATGATAATTTAATGTGGATTCCCAGATCTATTGCCTTTCTGCTTTTGTAACTTGCAACTTCTTAGAAAGGTGGTCCAAAGACATGCATTAAACCAGATGCACTTATTCATCAGCATACATCAATGCTGTAGGTTACAAAACAATCAGAATATCTCTAGGCTACTAAACACTGCCACTTTACAAATACACAACATGAAGATAACACTTAGCAGAGACTGAAAGTTTCATTGTAATGGAAAGCTTTAATGATAAGTTGCATCTTACCTCTTGTAAGCTCTTTCCTGAACATACCTCTAATTTAAGCTAGATCAAGTAACTGATGAGACTAGATGGCAAGGATTCAGAGTCATGTATCTATATCAGCCTAACTACCTATACTAAAGTATTTTACTTTATTTTTACATTATTGCAGCAGCACTTCAGACAAGAGACAAAAGCTTGATTTTGCTCTTGTATCGCAGCACACTTTGTGGTACTATTTTCTCAACTGAATCTGAGTAATTTAGTCAGTATCTAAATATTCACAGTAATGTAAAATATTCACAGTAATATAAAAAGGGGGCCAGCGTGCTGCCCGTTATTGCTATCTATTACAAATACAGTAACACTGCAATGAAAACAGAAATCCCAGACTTAGGGCAAAACAAAGGAATGTGATGAAATTGAAATTAAGAAGAGTTGCCACATGTCACAGGTGATGGAAGAGATAGGTTCTCATCATCAGGGATTCATTTTCAAGGAAAAAAAATTCTCAAGACAGTAGCAAGAAGCGTGGGAAAAAGATTTACCACCCACTGGGCCTACACATGGAGAAAGAAGCAAAAAAGACAAAAAAAAAATCTATATATATCTGTAGCCAAGAAGTGCAGAAAATTGACTAAAAAAACAGGAAGAGATCAAGACTTCAGAAAAAACTTTGAGGGAATAAGAGAAAAACCAAGTCTCTTCATATACTGCTCTTCTAGGTTTCCTAGACTTCTATACCAGAGTCAGAAAGCCAGTGGAAGTGTGAGTGCAGGAAAGTTTATATGATGAACTGTTGGTGGCATGCGAGATCACAAATACTAGATTTTTGTCTTATGAGCTAGCCTTTAAAAGGCAAATAATTTTTTCTATAGCTCAGTTTCAGTCTTTTTGACTAGTCAGATCAGGAATTTTCAGTGACAAATGATGGGATAGTAAAATTTTAATCAAGAATAAAAATTGAGTTTGGAACTCAAATTAACAAATTACAAACACTCTCACTTTCAGCTTTGTCACAGGTCTTATAAAACACATGGACTTAGAATTGCAGGTTACTTACTGGAATATGCAATAGTGCCTTTGCACCACTTTTCTTCATATTGTTTCCCTCTAGTGGAACATGTTCAATTTTACCACTTTGGGCAAAAAGCAAGTGCGTTCCTGGTGGCAGAGGTACTGTATCTGGTCGAACAGAGGGCCCAATAACAACAGGAGGAGCAGCTGTGCTCAGACCTTGTTAATGGAGAAGGAAACAGATGGGGGGAAAATTAGCTTTACTGCATAACAAGGTTCCTTGTTATTTGCAGAGACACAATTACAATCAGACTTCTCAGAAGGAAACAGCCCTATAAGCTGACAATAATAACTATAATCAGATGCAGAAAGCTCCTGAGTCTTTCCCTTGGCTGACAGAGAAGGAGCAATTGACATAATAGGTCTTTTCATGTTCAGGTCTGTAATTACTCTTTCCTTCAAATGTTTAGGAAAAAATTTATCTTATTTTGCAGCTGAAGTGAGGAAGATGTAAGAAGGAACATCCTTCATTTCCCGAGGCAAGTCAGTTACCACACACTCAGATTTACCACAGCTCCCAGAGGGCAGAAACTATAGGGGCCCCTCATAGTTTCAAGGCAGAGAAGAAGTTAGAAAAACATCTTCCTACTCAGAGGCTCACCACAGCTGTCCAGGTGCCCTGGCTGAACGAAAAACATATGCTGGAGTTACCGAAGGGCTGCAGCACGAGGCCTATCGTCAGTGGGACAGCAAAGATCTGCATTGCTCTAAGTCAGTGCTGTGTCTCAGGGGCATGATTAAGCCTCACTTTGGGAAACAGTGCCCTTGGGTGGAGGGACACACAGAAGAAATAAGAGCTTCAGCCACTTACATGGTGGTCGAACTCCTGGGCCGCTTCTGGTGCCGTCAATCTCGTTTCCCTCTCTATCCACACACCAACAATATCCACTGCCAGAATGGCACTGAGTGGGTAGGTAATTCCCATGCTCATCACACTGGGGAATGAAGTGACCAACTCTTATCTCCCTTGGGAAGAAAGTGCCTCCACTTCCAAGAGCTACTTCTCGTTCACGCTGGCATTTGGTCTTTTCTGCTTCTGTGAAAAAAACCATACAGAGCAGTGAGTATTTCTTTTTTAACTAATTGCTATGTTCCATTACAGTCTGTGTATGCTGACCACATATACAAGGCAAGAATTCTTACCATTGGAGGAACACTGCACTGTTACATACCTTGAAGGCATCTGCCTTCAGGTACACCTTCAGGAACAGTCTCCCCAATGTGTAAATATGACATATTTGCCTCAAACTAATGTAATTTTATCTTTCACTGTCTAGTTTAAAACAGAACAAACAGCCCCTCTGCAGCTTCCTACACTGAAGCATCCTAAACAGAAGCTGGAAAACAGTCTTTTTCCTTCAGGCACATTAGCAAGAACATTCTGTCCGACTTTTGAACCCAATTCGTCTACTGGTCTACTCACTTGGCTATTATCCATGGACCTTAAAATGTGACTAATTAGCCAGGACATACAGTGGAAAAAGGCCTTTTTGTATATGCTAATTGTTGAGATTCCCTTCAGAGGGTTTCCCTTCAGAGAAAACCACAACATGAGGCAGATGCTGAGTTGTCTATAGAACCTAGGAAGTGAAACAACTATTTGTTCTGGTGTATATTAGATTTTTAGAGCTCAGTTATTGAGTTTGAGCACTCCTTTGATACTTTCAGACCTAAGAAAATAATTGCACGGATGGATTGTCCAGATCCTGGTAAAGTGCATAAGTAAGGCTAAACAGGAAACAGAAATACTACTACATATGCAGAGAAACATATAATGTACAATGGCTACACTACATACATGTGTATTACTGTAGAGATTACAGAGGAAAGACTGACTTTCCAGATTATCAAGAGATTCAAGGATTTGGTTCTTTTGGTTTCAATTTTACAAAATAGCCTGTACTAAAATAAACATCACTTTATGGTATTATCTGTCACACAACAGGGAATGCCATCTGAATCAATATAGAGGCCAAACAACATAATTAAATTAAAAGAATGCAATAAAAATAATCTTTTTCCTTCTCTAGACAAAGAAATCTGGCTTAGTTTTACCTTGCACTTGAGATTCCTGAAGGATTCTGTGCACTGGGAGAGAAAGAGTTCTAATTATGGGGGAGGATCTTTTTCCTGTCAGTGATTTCTACAGACAGAAACATTATCACAAAATACCTGCTAAATAGGCTTTAACATTACGCTGCCTTTAATTTCTTTCTTGTTTTTTGCATTGCCTAGTAGACAGCATTAGCTTTGTGTGGCTCAGAGTAGACTCAGCTCAGCTGAGCAAAAAGCTAGTCCCACGCACCAACAACAGACTGCTGTGGTGTAAATCACACAAATACAAAAAAGAAGGGTAGTTTTTTATTATTACTTAAACTAGTTATGCAAGAGAAAGCTCTGGACAAGTTTCATGCACCTGGACACAATTAGAGAAATATAAATGTCTGGAGAACAGCTCGCTCTAAACAACTGAAATATTTGGCATTAGCTTTACTGTGGGTGGCAGAGAGCCTTGAATCAACCTACAAAACCAGACCCTGAAAGAAAGTCTCCATTATCTACCTCAAATTTTGTTTGCATGTATTCAATGCAGTATGCAGGTAAAAGAAATGTTGATTCCAGTAACGGTATACTTTTGCCACACTGTATTTTAAGCTCTATTATATGCACAGCTCACAAAAGAAAGCAGGGGGAATACAGAGTATTGGTAAACTGACCCACCCTGCTTTTGTTCATTGCAGAGCAAAATCTTCATCGCATTTATGTCAGCTTTGAGACACTATTAACTCTTCCTCAGTGGGATGTAAAAACATACCTATAAACTGGTTGCTTTTTCCTTCCCATCTGTAACTTCCAGAATTAGAGAATTTCCAACATCTTACAAATTTTAAAATCAACAAACCAGATCAACTTTCTGAAAATGAGTTAGCAAATATGAATTATACAAAGGAGTGTGTATACACTCACAGATAGGACACAGCAGTTATACATAAAATATATTAGTATTATCCGTAACTTGAAATATTAGTTTCTAGTCCTAATTTCCAAACAATGTTCACATTTATAGCTGCAGATTTTATGCAGGAGTATTGATGGAATTTTTGAAGAGTACTTATATTGCAATGATCAAAGCCAATCCCACAAATGTTCCTGCTTATGCGATTAACCCCCCTAAAGTCAAATTAATTTTCAAAATTAGTACTCAGTTTCTAGAAGGCAGAGAATATGTTTTGTTCTTTCTAAAAAACCCTATCAACACTGATATTTCAGTTGTACAAAAATATGTCAAATACCCTATTGCCACTCACTATTGGGAATAATTATGTATTCCACTGCTTCTGTGCTTCCTGAAAGTCTCTTATATTTGTGATAATTTTTTTAAAAAATCTGAAGCATGATAAGTAATCTATGTTAAAGAGACATTCTGAAAAGAAATGAAACCAGTGTTACCATGTTCATCTGTGCTGACTGTACCATTTTAACCTGTCTTTCAATGATAAACTCATTTAAATTCAGTAATATGAATTTAGCCTATATTAAAGTTTAAAAACCTAAACAAGCCCCTAAATTAGTTATGAGAGAGTCCAAACCAGGCACTTTGAATCCATCCATGTATTTGTTTTTCTCCTTATCTCTGAGTCATGAGCAGGATTACTATGCTTACACTTTAGAGACACCTAAAGAAAAGTGAGCCAAATCCCAGTCCAGTGCTGTAGTTTATGCAGCAATGAAAGAACAATAATCTTAAATAGAGATGACATCTGGTCAGGATAAACAATCTGCTTATACAGTCATACATTTTACTCAGTGTGCTTAAGAAAAAAATACCCTGATTTTGCAAGTTTTAAATCGCATTAATTAATTGTCTGAAATGAAAGTAGGTATGACAGAGTGTGAAAGATGAGACTTTACACAGTAAATAAAGCACATTCGCTGCCTTGATGAGCTAACAGCACTAAGCTATACAAAATATATATCAAAATTAGCACAGTCAGGTGTTACAGGGGCTACTTTGTAATACAGGTTCCAAAACACAAACTTTATGGCTTGTAACTTTCCTTTCCTCCACCACAGCAGCCTAAATGAGGTTTCTTAGTGCTCTTCATTTAATATAAATACAGGAATATTTCATTCAGTCAAGACTCCTTTGAAGATACAGAACATTAACTACAACAGGTGGAGCTAAGAGCAAATAATGCTTACCTGAGGTAATGGTGCTGTGACAAACTACTAATATATTGAATCTTAACAAATGAAAAATAAGTCTTGCCTATTTCAAGGCTCCATATACAGGGTTTACCAGCCCTGATTTTCAGAGGTTCTTACCATTTTTGAAACTTGAAATTTAAGCCAAATGATCACGTCAATGATGAGAAAAATGGCATGCACTAGGGTTAGTTCATACTGTCAGAGATTAAAAAAAAAACAACGAGAACAAGACCTGGGTAATCTTCAGTGGTGCAGGAAAGTGGGGGTGGCAACAGCCTTTATTAACAGCAGAATCAAGTTTCAGTGTTTCTCAGTACCTATGTTAAACATTACTGATTAGCATTTACTATGAAACTGAGTAAAAATCCATTTTCAGTGTTTTGATGCAGTTGACATTTGCCTGATAAAGGTAAAACATTGACCTAATAACTTTGTGTTTCCCTGTGACACTCCACTTGTGCCCATAAAACAGTATAATTTTCAAAACAAAGCACCATACTGTGGGCTACCTTAATTAGATAAATGATTAAAACCTGAAAAATTACACAAGTCATACATACATGCCCACATACACAGTGGGAAAAGATCATGAAGTAGTAGTATTTCTATTAAATTCCCATATTATGACATAGTGCTTAGTAACGTGGTTTAGTGATGGTTTTTATCCGGGTAAGGTTGATGGTTGGACTCGATGATCTTAAAAGTCCCTTCCAACCTAGACAATTCTATGAATCTATTATTTTATTTTAAATTCCCTTATTAAGAAATTTAATTCCTTCATTAGGATTCCAGAGAAAAACACAACCATAGGTTGCATCGTTTGTGGAAGAGAAACCAGGCTACAAAACATGAAAAAGACAAGACCTTATCACTAGGAAAACTGAACTCATTAAAGTCAACAGATTCACACAGTCAAATGGAAAGTTACACTTCTTGGAATACACTGTGTAGACCAGCCTCTAAAGATAGACCACAGCTATCAGCAGTTAACTGGGAGCAGATAAGCAGCCAGCACCCAGCCCAGTGCTGCAGGGATTGTGAGGGGGTATAAATAAGAGTTCAGTTTATACACAAGGAACACTGCACAGGTATAGAGAAGCAACATGGGATTGGGGAGATTATTCAAGGAATACTGGGTCCAGCTCTGGTAACCACAGTTCAGAAGGATAGTGAAAAATTGAACCAGTGTACAGAAAAGACTTCCTAAGAGGGAAAGTGTAGTGCAGAGCAGAGATCAAAGTCCTGATGAAGAAGTTACGTTCCATGGACCACAATACACACAAGTCAGACTAGATACACAGAATGGTGCATCTGGAACTCAAGCTAAACATATAACCTTTCTCAGGAAAATGAATTTATATTTAATGTTTTAAATGTCTTTTTTACAGTTGTTTCATAAACTACCTGGAATTTGAAAGTCATTGAAATATATCGTGGAACTTAAAAAAAAGAAATGGAAATAGGATGGATGCAAAGTGGGCCAGATGAAAAACATACACATACACATTTCCTACATAAGCAACAAAAACAGAATGAGGGAAAAAAAAAACCAACCTAAAACCATATACAAACATTCAAAGTCTTTTTGGTTGTAAAGGAAAGTTCTTGCAGCAGCACTGCAGAAAATAATATATGGACTTCAAAAAAAAAAAAAAAAAAGAAAGATGGAGGATGAGAAAACAGGATGAGAAACACGGACTTCTTCCCTCCCATTTTGCAGGGGGGGATTACAGTCTGATAAACTAAACCAAATTCAATTAGTTCTACGACAGCATTCACAAATATTTAAAAATCTATTCAAACATGTTTTCATTCACAGGCTAAAGTCAGAAGTGATTAAAACTGTGTCCAGAATCAGTATGTAATCACTGAGTACTTTTTAATTCCCTGTGAGGATCACTTTATTCCCCATGTATCACAAGGGGTTATTCTGACATTTTTAACTGCTGTTCTCAGACTTGGCCAAAAAAGAAGAGGAAAAAACCCCAAACAAAATAACACTTCCCTTTGTCCACTCATTTTCCTTTGTAATCCCTCATTTACAGTGTTGCCCCATTATGTGCATTTCTCGTGTGAAACATTGTATACAGAGGACCAGAGAAGGTTCTTAACAGTCAGACCCCTAGTTCCAAGAATCTAGATTTGTTTCTGTTTAGTAAACAGTGTCTGGGGTCTGCAGGGGTAGAAACACTCAGACATCTGGTTTTTTGAAATGGAAAAATGAAGCGTGAGGAAATAATGAAGTACAGACTTTCTTAATAGCTGTGAGCAGTGGGACATTCCAGCATCATTAACTCTTTCATTAGCCTGCTGGTTCATTCCTACAGACGTTCTCTTGTGAGTGACTCAAATTTATCGTGCTTGTTAGTCTACTTGCTTCAAGAGTTGCCATTCAGCAGTGGTAAGATTCAACATTGGATTTCATATAATAATAAAGACATGAAACAAGCAAGCAATTGTACACATGGATCGGAAAAGGGTACAGCAGAAGGAACTGAGTATTCGGATGAATGAAACTTTCCGTGCTATTAACAGCCAGGAAAGACTTCAGTTACAGGACTGAGGTTAATTAGATCAAAACCTCAGTGGGTAGAACGGGGAAGAAAGGTTCTCTAGTTACAGCTGAATACAATACAGCCTCATCTGATATCTCCATTCTGAAGCAACTCACTTTACAAATTGGGTGCTAAAGTAAACTAAGCTGCTTTTTGCTAGGCTTCAGAAAGTGCATTTTGATGCACTCCTGGCAATGATTAACTGTTGGATATATCCATTTTAAAAGCACTAAAGCTTTAGCAACAGATGACAAGCCAAGGGCAGCTATTGTTCCATTAACACTCTAAGAAGGGAGGAGTAGCTAAGTTTGTTGTAAATGCTGCCATTGCTGCAGCCAAGCAGAGCATTACAGATACTCCGTACTTCAGTCAGGATTCAGGAAAAATGAGATCTATCTACACAGATTTTTTTCTGCTCAGAGCACTCCAGGAGCACAGCCAGTTGATACAAGTGTTCCTAAAGCGTGTCTTTCTACTGGGAACACAAAACAGCATTAAAAAAATAAAAATAAGACGCATATAGGAAGATTAACAAAGCCTGGCAGATCCCCACCCAATAAAACAGCAGATACAACACAACTCTCCAAAATATTTTGTTACTACCATTACAGCTATGACACGAAAAAATCTCCATTCAAGATATAATTGGGTTGAGTATGGAAAGTCAAGAAGTGTATAGGATAAACAAAAAATAACAGAAAGCAACAACAAAATAGTACACTATATTTAGCAGTTTAGTAGACATACTAAACACTGAGTCTGTGTAGTGGTTGTGGCTGGGATAGAGTTATTTTTTTCATAGCAGCTTGCATGAAGTTATGTTTTGGATTTGTGCTGTGCTATGTTTTGGATTTGTGTTGATAATGCAGAGATGTTTTCATTATTGCTGAGCAGTGCTTACCCAGAGTCAAGGCCTTTTCTGCTTCTCGCCCCACTGGGGCGTAGGAGGCTGGAGGTGCACAAGAAGCTGGGAGAGGACACAGCTGGGACAGCTGATCCCAACTGACTGAAAAGATATTACATACCAGGTGATGTCATGCTTCCAGAAGGAAGATGGGAGGGGACATTCAGAGTTATGGCACTTGTCTTCCCAAGTAACCATTCCCAAGTGGCCAAGCTATGATGGAGCCCTGCTTTCCTGGAGATGGCTAAACACCTGCCTGCCCATGGGAAGTGATGAACAAATTCCTTGTTTTGCTTGTGTGCACAGCTTTTGCTTTACCCAGTAAACGGTCTTATCTCAATACATGAGTTTTCTCACTTTTACACTTCTGATCTTCTCCCCTGGGGGAGCAGTGAGTGAGCAGCTGTGTGTACTTAGTTGCCAGACGGGGTTAAACCATGACCATGTGAAAAGGTTTTGTTTTCAACAACAACAAAAAAAAAAGCCCTGAATATGCTATCACATTATACTAAGAAATTAATTCTGCACTGGTAATAAAGTTAATTGGTTGAATTCAAGTATCAGTCTACCAAACCACGTGTTTCAGCTACAAAGGGAATATGCCAGACATGAAAGCAATATTTCTGCCTCTACATTTATTCCTAAAGAACTGGAAAGTTTAAGGAGCGATCTTGCTTCAATTTATTCACATCAATTTTCTCCTCTTGGAGGAATAATCCTAGCTTTATCAGCTGGTTCATTAGCTAAATATTTTGACACAGGTCAGAAACACAGGTAATTCTTCATTCATCTGGCATTGAAATGAAAATATACATGGGCATTCATGCATGGAAAAATCAGTTAAAACAGTATTGAAAGACTGACAAAACAGAAAAAGCTAGAGCTTCAGAATTAAGCACTGTAAAACCTCATGCAATTTACCTATGATAGAAAAGTCTACGAACACTGAGTAATCTGACATAACACATGTTGTTGAGCACAGTCTGTTACAAAGAAGAACCAAATTAAGATATATTCTCAAATCCCCAAATTATATTTCTGGTCCAACTTTTAAGAACTATTAAATTTTACCTCCTAACACACACCGGAAACCATCCCCACGATAACCTGCCTTACACTGGCAGCTGAAGGACCCAGGAGTGTTGTAGCAGAAAGCATCTGGATGACAGTGGCCCTGCTGACATTCATCTACATCTGTAAAAGAAAAGACCAATCTCAGATAATTGTTCCACCTAATACACAAATGATAGAAATCAATTAAAGTGCAAACCTGCCATATTACTTTCAGGTATCTATTTTAGGATATCTGATTTGAATTACAGAACTTTTGGAAGAATATCTATACAGAAATACAAAGCAGAAAAAAACCCTGGGCATATATTTTAGGTTCTGGCCCTCAGCAAATCCCTGCACTCTGTTATTCCAATGAGTTACTAGCATTATTAATTAGTACAATATTGTAGAAATATATGCTTATGTTTCTCAAGCAAAAGACTTAACACAGCAAGGGAAGTAGGATTTGGTCAACAAGGTTTCCAACATGTAGTTAGGTAAAGCTGCTCCCCCACCGCACTCCAATTGCCATGAAACAGAATATAACTTTTTTACATAGTCTGAGCATCATTTGCCACCACCTTACTAATATAAACCAATAAAATGCAAACACTTCCAGCACATGAAGATCTGGTCTACTGACTTCAATTACTGCAATTTTTGCATTTACCTCATCTTAGACTTTCTGTAGCTCAAATATTGAAGAGTAAACTCAAAGTGAGGAGAGGAATGGACAAAAGCTTGATGTAATACCTGCCTGAGGGACTTAAACTATGACATTTCCTAATTTAAATCACAAGTTTAATCACATTGCACATAGGATATTGCAATGACCAGCCAAGTTGTACAATAGAGAGTATAAAAACCCCAAAACCAGTGGTGTTACCCACCCTCACAGGCACGCCCGTCTCCGGAGAAGCCAGGGAGGCATGTGCAGATGTAGGCAGACCCTCCGGTGTACACACACTGAGCACGCTGAGGAATGTCACAGTTGTGTGTGCCTGTCTGGCAATGGTTTACGATGTATTCAACAGCTGCAGGTTAGATGTACGAGAGAGGTGATGAAAACTTGAATTTTCCTTCACAGTCTGAAGCTCATAATAAGTTTACAGGAAGAGAAGGACGGCCATGAAAGCTTACAGAAGAGAAGGGAAACAAGGAAACTGATTTTTTTTTGTTTTGGGGGCTGGGGTTTTGTTTGTCAAGGTCTCCCCTTTCACTGGTTTTACATTTTATTGTCATTTTACACTCTCCTCTGCACCTCAAATGTTTGTTACTACAGAACAGGGCAGAAAGGCTACTGCTGTGACCGACCTGAATAGCCACCACAGTTTTGTTTATAAAAAGGATTCCTGGATGAGGAAATGTAAGGCATCTCACAGAGATATCTCACATGTTAGCTAAGTGGCCAGTTCACTGCACTGGGAATTACTAGATATCCCACTACACTAACTTAGCACTGACCCAGGGCTATCATCACTTGGCAACAGAGAGAAGCTGTGACTCACTCGATGGAAGATAAACACATTTGTCAACTATTGGAGAGATTTTTGACCAACTGTGGAAGCTGAGATCATCCCTACACCTTTTCATAACTTTCTCATTGTTAACAGCAATGACTCTGAAGGCATTGCACTGCTTTACACATAAATTATTTCAGGGAGTCACTGGGTCCCTGCCTAACTTAGCTGTTATATCAGAGAAGAAGAAAGGTATTTAAAATAGTAAGAGGCAACATAATACAAAAATTTTGGGCCTGGAAATAGATGAGTTTGCAGTATGTAGTACAACAAGTAACAGACTTCCAGCTGCTGTAACAGAGAGTCCACTGAGGCTTTCTTTATGCAATTCTTACAAGGAGTTGACAGGGACCAAGACAAGACTCTACAATGCTCCTTTCATCACAGTACACAGATGGAAACTACCACAGTATCAGCAGAGAAATAATAAAAATCTGCCAGAGCCAGATCTGGAAACAGCTCTTTTTCCTTTTCTCTGGAGGAAATGGCATCATTGTTAGAATAATTTATATCTGTTCTGTTTGATGAAGTAAACTTTAGATTACAAAAGTACATATTCAGAACTGCTTTATAAATGCATAAAATTTGTAGTTGGAGCTCAAAGGGAGTCCCCAAGTCCTTCTATTCCTCAGCCTACAAATTGGAGAACAGGACTTATTTACAAATCTTTTAAAACTATCCAGTGAGTCACAGAGCTGGTATGAAAAAGCTGCAGTTCCAGAAAAGCCAAGTCAGAGCTGGTATCCTAGAGAAAGCTGTAAAAGCACAAAAAGGATAGCTGTTGCCCTTTCTGGGGTCCAGGTTGTCTATGGGTAACAAAACCCTCCCCTGTCAAAAGGGGAATAAAATTAGCATGACATTTATTTTTGATCTGTTTGGAAACTAGAGTTCATCTTCCTTCTCTTTGGTTTTACAGATGCAAAGTTAGTTTTTGATTGAAGAAAGGCATCAAACTGAAGTCCTTCAAGCTGGGCAAGTAATTCCTTAGCACTTGGTAGAAATGTGACACTTCAGCTTCATGGAAAAGTGGTAGAGTGAAGCCAGTGAGGTCATGCTGAAGGGAAGAATATTCCCTTTCAGGTCTAAGTGACATAAGGGCAGTGGTGGACATAATGGGAATAACATAAAGCTGCTCTTCCACATCTCACACAATTCCTTCTATTGTCTTGGTAGAATAAGTTGCTTTTTCCAACTGTTCTGCAACAGAGGGGAGACTTAGGATGCACCATGAGCAGACATGAACGGTAATTCTTACTAGAGCAGGGGCTCATGATGGAATGTAATAAACAGCATGAAAAGTCACACACTTAAAGGAAGTAACACAACTTTCTGCTGTAAGATGAAGGCTCCTCAGTCTTAGATGAAGAATAGTCTTGGCTATAAAGAAGAAAGACCTGAATGCATTAGTTGATCAAAGGGTAACTAAACTTCCACCAGAAGGCAGCCACAGAAAAGCAAACAATCCTCAGCCGTTATCAGTTATTTCAAAAAGAAACAGAAACTGGTCCAACCATACTGGAAGAGTATGTACAGGTTTTGTCAGTATATAGAATTCCTGTCAGGTTTCAAGCGAAGAAAAAATTCTAACTAAAACTAAATAATCTAATCTATAGCCTGTCCTGCAGCTGCAGCTATGGCAGTAGAGTCATTACCCTTTGTTTATCTGCTATTTGTAGATTTTTTTAATTAGCTTTTGATATTTGCAATATAATCGACACCCAACAGAATCAGCTTAATGTTGTTGAGGTTAAAGCTTATGGCTTTTCTTTTCTATATGGAAGATTCACTTTCAATACACATCCCACACATCCCTGCCAGCTATCAAGGAGAATTTCTGCAACTTCAGTGAAAAACAGAATGAGCAGGAAAAAATAACCCTCAGTAGGGCAACCTTAGTAGACATTAAGGCAGGCTTCCTCCAGAAAAAAGTTTTTAAGCTAAATAACTAATTCAGTGACAACTACTGAATTTAAAGTTTTAATGGTCCATTAACAAACCAGCTAGATCTCCAAATGTCAAAGGTTTTTGACCAAGTGAAATGATTTGTATTTATAACTCTTTTTCAGCATGATTAACTTAGGGATAAGCCTACAATAGTTAGGACACACTCTTTTGGACCTGTACACTGCCTTATTCAAGTGATGAATCTGTAACTAAAATATAGTCTGTTATATCTAATTCTGGATGAGATATAATAAAGAAACGAAACCTAAGACCCCAAAAAGCCAAATTGTAAGACTACAGAAAATGTCCTACGTCATCTTGAAAGTGAGATGCTGTGAAATAACAAGAAATGAATAACTGCTCACTTTAATTTTTCTTCTTTTACAAATTCAAATTTTACTTCCATGTGAAACCTATAACTAAATAATAGTAGCTATAGGACAGAAGCATTCAATAATCATTTCCACTTTCTATTTGGAAACATTCTGAATGGGATTTTTTGTGAGATGGAAAGGAAGTACTTCAAGCACCTTCTTCAGTTACTTAGTGAACTGTAAACAATAACTGCAGCATAAACTTCTAAATTAAACTCACATTAGAATTCAGTGCAGATCCTACAAGCTCTGTTTTCTGTCTCTGAAACAAATCACAGCCTGAAAGCTGGTGGGCAGTGTTTTTAAGAAATGTGAAACTCACCAACACAAGTCTGCCCATCTGCTGCAAACTGGTGTCCTTCAACACACTCACAGCGGTAGGTTCCGGGTTGGTTATTGCAGACTGCATTGCTGCCACATAGAGCTGGCTGCTCTGAACATTCATCAATATCTAGAATATTATAAGGATTTCAGTTATTAGAAAGATACATTTAATACTGATGCCAGAAGAAACTGAAACTGTGCAGCTGTTGAATAATAGCAGGCTTGCCTATTAAAACCATATCTTTGATAGACCACATCTCTGAAGAAGTTATAGTACCCTGAAAATAACTTTTCAGATGAGTGTGTCCTCAGCTGATCTGCACCAAAACAAACCCCAGAAGCATTTCTATAATGGACTAATAAGGCAAAAGGACAGGAAATCAGAGAGGAAGAAGGAACCACTGAGAAAAAGAAAACACAACCTTTAAGGCAATGAGAATCGGTGATGAATACAGGGGGAGCATGAACTTTAGGAAAGACTTCCCCTTTCATTATCCATATGTATCTCCAATCCACTGCTGCTCAATTCACAGCACCAGAGACTGAGAGGGATATTGTGACACCGTTTCATTTGCAAGTTGATTTAAGGGTTGGAGGTGGGGGAGGGTTGTGTTTTGTTTCTTTCTTATTAAAAAACAACTCAGTTAACTAATAGGGATGATGCCTATTTCATTAATACACATCTTCACCTCTTGAAAAAAAAATATTTGTGCCCGAATACATTAAGAAAACAGAGCTGGGAGATAAAAGTTTCCTTGATCAGAAGGGATTTTCAAAGCAGATCTTGAAAAAAGAGATGACTCCAGTGGGTTCCACATATCTGTGCTCTGTACACATGTGCTTATGTCATTCCTCATCACCCTGAAGAACCTTTAACCTAGTTGACTCATGTTAGCCAGAAGTTGCATTACAGTAAGTTTCAGCTAAGTTCCCATAGGTTTCATGAAAAGACAAACTAGGTAGGAAAGATGCTTTATAAGCAAGTAAAGCATACCCAAGCCTGACCCTTCAGGACAGTTGAACTTGCTTACTTTGATTATTGAGATATGTCAGGTATCCCAACATCCCTCTAACATATCTTTCCTAAAACCAGCCCCTCCAGACAGTTCATTCTGCTGTTCTGCTGGAATAGATACTCCTGAGGATCAATACATTCCAAGCAAAAAAAAAAAAAAATAAAAATTCTACATTAGCTGTCATTTTGTAATGAAAGTTTTCTGATACCGTAACAAATGTTTCCATCTCCACGGAAGCCAATTGAACATTCACACAAGAAGCGATTTCCAGTTCCTGGACGACATATTGCATTGGTGTCACAGTTGTGGGTCCCAGTGTAGCAAGGATTCCGGTTAATATCAGCAGAACCATCTGACAAGAGAGACAGTATTTAACCATGGTGACTCTACTCAAGTAATGGCACTCAGATAAGGCCCAGAAGGACATTGCTTGTTGTGTACATGAAACAAAGAAAGGGAATGCTTTTTGCACCAGGAAGAAAGGGACTTGCAGGTGACACACAGGACATGAATCTCAGACATGGCAATAGCACCTGTATTCCTTGTTACTTGTGCAAAGAAGTGCTGAGTTAAAAAATAGAGAAGCCACACAAAACTCTCTGAAGAACAAGACTGACAACGACAATACAACCTCAAGCCACTGACACTAGAGGTGATTCTTAACTGCTTAGTTTGTTAATTTTAATTAGTAGAAACTTTATCTCTGTTACAAACAAAAGAGAACACCATCTTTTCTTGTACTCTTCTGGTGTGCATTTTCAAATTGCTCCTGAAGTTTTACTACAAATTCGGACAGTTCATCCAAAATATACACTTCATAGGCTGCCTACCTTCCAAAGATACAATGCCATCTTGAAGATAAATTACAGAAAATGCCAAATCTCATTTTACTTTTTTTGACCTTTGCTCTGACAACATAAAAAATTCAATATAGAGGAACTATAAAGTAGATAAAGATAAATGATGCACTTCATGTATCTGAGCAGCAATAGATTCAAGGTAGTATGGAGATTATTTCAAGGAATTCGGCACAAGCTCCACTGAATTTCAGGAGATAATCACTTAAATACTCTTAACCAAGTAAAAAAGCAAACTTTCAACAGTCTCATTTCTCATCTTAATTGATGGACCTGGACTTCTACTGACTAATGCAACTAAATAATGTAACTTATTAATTAAACCCAGCTAAGGCAGGCTAAAAGAATACAGAAGCCTGCTCTAAATTACTCACAAAAGAGAAAGACTTCCAATTCATACATACCACTGATGGGGCCGATGGAATTACTCATAGCGTATCGCAGAATCTGCTCCTCTCGGTTATAGAGGACAAACACACTGTCCACTGAGAGCTGCTGAGTAGCAGAAGCAGCATGGTGAGACTCCTCGTGAATGCATTCGTCAAAGGAGATGGTCTGGCGCCACTGGTAGGCGCCCGTGTAGGTGGAAGCAACCCCATCCCTTTCTGGCTCTGTCACTGTGTACTCCCTGGTGGACGACGATGTGATCACTGCAACGTGGCAACAAATGAACTGATCAGAACAGAGAGAAAAAATACTCTGCCCAATGCTATCTGTAGACTTGGGATACAGCCCAAGTAGTGTATATAACTTCTTGCCTTTGGAATTTCTATGAAAGGGGATGTATTTCTAGGCACCTGACGAGGCTTACTCTGTTCTCAAGTATCACACCCTTGAGGAACAAGTCATATAATTTATCTTGACATATTTTAAAAATTTAACTTTACTTTGTGGGTTACCAGATAAAGAAAGGAAAATTTAACCCAGGCAACTCTTTAGATGTATTTATATAATGGGTCTTTAGGCTAAGAAGGACAAGAGCCACCTTACCAGCAACAGACTACTCCTCCTTTTAGGTCACTGTAGTCTATTGGCCTTGGATTTTGACAGGGTCCTGAAGAAGATGCATGTCTGAGAGCTCTTGTATGCTTCATAACAGTTTTCTATATTGTGAAAAATTGTGACTAAAACCCTTCAGAGCAGATGTGGGCTTGCAGATCATCCCACCAACAGAAAACTCCTCAGTGCTCTGCTATTATTCATATGGACATCAGAACACACCTGTATCAAACCACTTAAAACAGCTGGCAAATGCTATATTTCTGCTAAGTTATGGTGTATCACATACACCATAGAAGAATAATTACTTGAGTACTGGTAAATCAAATCCAGCCTGAAGGCTGCCTCCACCATGGGAACATATTCCTGCTACGAAGCCAGGTGTTCCACAGAGAAAACACTGCCCAAACAACTCCTCCAAAACCCTGAAGCATTTCAGCACAAAGTGGAAGTTTCCTGCTGCCTCCAGCTCCTCCTCCTCACAGTTCATAACAACAGGCAAAGTAGCAAGAGGGGTTCATTACTGGCTACCAAAGCCAGACCTTAGCAGATATAAGTTAGCGATATGCAACTATACTATTTTCAGCTATTTTAAACAATCAGAGTGCACCCTTGAGGTAAAGTGCACCTGGGTGCATCACAGGCTGCTTCCTCTTTATTGCTCTTTGATAGCTGGGCTGGCTGGCAGCAACACTCCAACCTCACTGTGTTTTGCTGTGTTGAAGCAAAAGAAAGGAGATTCCCCTTTAAATAGTGAAGTGAAGAATGACCCTCTACCAAATCTCAGTCTGAGATGAGAGAGTGAAGTACTGAAGAGACAATGGGGAAACTGGTAAGTGAATTAAAAAGCTCCTAATTTTCTGGTCAGTTGTTCAAATTCAGTTCAAATAATACTGACAAATGATTGTTACTAGCACAAGGCACTGTCATTACAATGTAGTTTACGTGACACATAATAGTAAATAACTGGTTTGCACAGCCTCATTGGACCAGACTAAAGCCCACTTAATAACATCACAAAAGAAGGTATACACCAGTACAGCTCCTGCTGAGGAGACTTGTCCAACTGCCATCAACAGCGTAAAAAAGGCCAATGGAAAAGGAAATCAAGAGTCTTTTGCAAACATAAGTTCAGAGAAATTCAAACTCACACTTTTTTCAATAAAAAGATTGGAAATATTTGCATTGTCACACTCAAAATCCACCTTTTCTCAGGACCTGTTCTTTTGAGACAAAAATCAACTTTCTGTAAACCAAAGGGTCTTACATACACTCAATAAGAAGGGAATAAAATTACATTCTTCAGATTGTCTTACTCTCTGCTCTGAGAAATGCATATTTTCTTATCATTTCATTCTCAGTGAACCTTACCAGAACTAGAAGTGTGATAGAGTTCTGTGTATGGTTCTATGTGGACCGAGGCGCCAGATGGAATCTCAGGTATTCTGCCTTCCATTTCAGTGCTGATGGTCAGGTGACCATGCTCATCAATTCCACTGAATTTCTGCTTTATAACCAGCTTCTCATTGTTGCCAAGAAAAGTTACTTCGGTTTGCCGTGTAAATTCACCACCTAAAGAAACAGTATTAGTTAAACTACTTCGCAGTGGTTTCTGAATCCTCTTATTCAATTTATTGCTTCTAGTAGATAAAATATAAATTATTATTTTCTGCAGGCTTTGATGCAGCATAATTGCTACTGTTTCAGATTCTACAGAAACACTTTCAAAGGTATGCTGATCATATTTTTGGATACTGCAGAGAAAGACCTTTATTAAGTACTGAATACACTAAACTGCAAGTAAGTCTGAAGAAGCAGGGGTTTTTTTAATAATAATAAAAAAAAAGTCCCAGCAAAGCTAATAGTAGTAGGGCTTATCCTACCTATTAAAGTGGCAAAGGAGATGCACATTTTAGAGAAAACCTCCATTATGAATACAGCAAGTTAAAAAGGAAAAAAAAAAATGAAAAAAAAGTCAAGTACAAGAAAAAGGAAAAAAATCAAGTACATGTGTTTCCTAATCAAAACCAAGTGAAACACATTGCAAATTCCAGAACAAACTTCAAACACATCAAATCCAAGAACACCCGAAAACAAATAGTTACGTTCAACTAAATTCATAGTACAGGTCTGTAAAGGATAAAATTTTAAAAAGAAACATATGTTCTCCTAAAACAGATTGGTTTTATAGCTTGAATTCATGAGCGCAACCAACTAGATTTGGCCTCGGACTCTCATGAAAAGATTTATTTTTGAACTGGGGTTTCCCTCAAATAAGTTAACATAATCATTTGCATCTCATGCAGGAACTGCTTCTGTTAAGAATTTCAGACCTTCATGAGATGAAATTTTCATTACTCTTTTGCACCGTTGGTACAATCAGGCAATTAACATGTTAGATCTCCTGTAGATGCAGGGGTAGCTTTTTTTCAGTAGCTCAGTACATTCTAGTACCAATCAATCAGATCCTTTAAAAAAAAAAAATTCTCTTTCTTGCACAGGAAAGCCACTCTTCTTTCTAACAGACTTAGGTATTGGTGCAACAACAGTAAATTAAAAAGCCCAATCTCTACATTGTAAACAAGAAAAATGGTGAGAAGTTTAATTACAAAGAATCAATCTGAAGCTCAGAATAAGCATGACAGAGGAAAGCACAGCACAGTTTTTTAACATTATTTTAATTTAAAAGTTACCAGTAATGCTGAATCCATTTTTATATCCTTGCTGCTCCACAGCAAACATCCATCCTATGATACCTCCAATAGAGGCAAGAGGCAGCAAGGAATACCCCAGAGCCTCTGGGATTGTGCTGATAGCAGTGTAGGCACGCCCCTGGTTCATCACAACATAGGAGTGGAGATCAGTGTTCTCAAATGTAACTGGAACGGGGTTATTTCCCACAAAGATTCTTCCTTTGACCTTCCCGTTGACCCTCTGAGGAGAACCTGGCAAATCAGTACAATGCATCAGAACAAAATGATGGCTCTCACACACTTTCCAAGGAATGTGTTCAGAGCGTTCACTGTGTTCAAAGATGCTAGTGTTGAAATAAATGGCAAACAAATGCCTACAGAGTTCAACAGACAGGAAACGGCCTACAGACAGTGTGTTAATTTGCTTGTGTCCATACACACAGGCGTGCATGCGTGTGTGTGTTGTCATTATACAGATGGTTAAGTGGCCAACATTGCCTGAAGAGATGCCCTTTATCCTAATTAACAATTTTGTCTGCAAGGATAACTCCATAAACAGACTAAGCTGCTACAATCTCTCTGGCAGGAAGTGGCACACAGGAACTTCTTTGGAAGATCACATGTCATATCAAAACCTACTGAATGTAAATGTGTTCATTCCCAATTAGAAGGCTAACACCATTAGGTGTTAGAATAATTGACCTATTATTCTAAACTATTCTATTTCTTGATTCAAAACCAATGACCATTTTAAGACTGCCCATGTTTTACAGAAGTAGCTACTTTGGATTGGTAGACTTCTTCTGTATATGATTTTGTATATGCAAATTCAAATTCCATTATCATTGGACCCTTCTTTTGTTTCTCTGGAAAATTCAGTTTTACAAACTGAAAGCTAGTAAATTTTGCTTTCCGCTCTCATGAAGTGCAAAGCCTGCAGTCAGCTATTTTAGTTGTTGAAATGTATCTATACTCTTGAGTCAAGTCACTATGAGGATTACAAGTGTGTACATAAGACATTCCTTTATGGATTTTACACAGGAACAAAGTTTAAATGGGTATCTAACAAAAATCTGGCAGATTAGCCCTATAGTAAAGAAGCTTAAGAGTCAGACAAAGAGGAGCCACCCTCTTTAGTTTGATGATCAGAGTTAAATTGTTCACCCTCTTTGAACTGTCCATTTCTAGAGTGGGGACAAGTCAAATTATAACATGTTGCAACTTCACAACTAATTCTAGCAATAAACATAGGATGTTACACTATCTATTAAATTATGTCAGTTATGTAAGAGCTTATTTTTTCTAAAAAGTCACGTTAAAATGCATAATGCATATAATTGACCACCTGAAATAATTTACTTCATTCAAAAAACCCACACCAATTTAGAAATTATAGCTCACTATTTAAAATATCACTGAGATGTATTGAAAGGTAAGTCTTGCAAAAAGTATTTAACCACATTGCCTCATTCAAAAATGAGTAATTGCTGCATATGCACCTAATTGTCAAAAAAGTTACCTTCTGCAACACATTGTCTGCCGTTTCCTTTGTAACCAGCGATACAACTGCAACAAAATCCGTTGGGATAATCTTTGCAAATGGCATGAACCGAGCACTGGTGGCGGTTGTTAGCACAGGTCTCTTGAACATCCGTGTGGTAGCGAAACACTGGGCAAAATAAGATCAAATATTAATGCTTCACGTAATTACTACAGTACTCACATAACCCTGATTTGGTTTACAAATATCTCTACACTGAGTTGATTATTTTTTTTCATTTTCTCTTTAAGGAAAACAAACAATTGCAATGGATTTTTGCTAACCTTGCAATATGCAAGTAACAGTCTACTATTTTGCAGAAAACATGGGAGCTTCAGATGTTAGAAAACTGTTCCAATTCCATTGATTTCAGCAGGTCTGTTTTAATACAGATCAGTTAAACTGCCTTGGTGAAACTAAATGATAATGATTGTAACCTGTCCTTGTTTCCAAACCAAAGCAAAAAGGAACCTTCCCAACTTCAGAACAAAACTCATCATGCACTGGAACCACGCACTAATTGATGCACCCTGGAATCCTGATTGGTTTACCCTGTATGTCATGGAGGTAACAGTTTTCACATCAGCTTCAAGAAACAATTACTATCTGGGCAGTCAGTCCCACTGTTCTGAATTTTCTACAAACACCTCCTCAGAAGTTAGAATCACTAATCCTACCCTCGTAAAACTTAAGATCATGACACTCTAGCCAACAATTTTTACAATAATTAATATTCCCAAACTTTGTTAAATCACCTGTATTCAGTAACATATCTATGAAAGGAAGTAAAGTATGTTTCAGTAGAACTGAACATAAAATCTTTACTAGGAACAGCAATTAATGCAGCTATTAAGATCATACCTTTACTAACAGTCCTGGGCAAAAGAGAAAGGGAAATCAGATGCCACTAAGAATGCACCGACTTTAGGAACACAATTATCCCTATAGGAAGCTCTCCTTAGGGGAGAAATTCAGTTTCCACAGACACAGTGTAAATGTGCTCTCCTGAGAACTTGACTGAAGCACTAGTTTGTTGATGAGATCTGAATCTGAGATGACATCCACGTTAATTACCTCGATGAATAACACAAACTTATTAAATACGTGCAGATTTTCAGATATGAACATAGTAAGAAAGAAACAGAATATTCTTTTAGTGGTTCAATTTCTTGTATGCCTCTGTTTTTTGCAGCCTATCCACATTGCAGCTTCTAAGGAGAAGCATCCAAACTGTACAAGAGACCTTACCTATACCAGTTTCATCAAATTCTTCCACATCTATGACTTGGGGTTGCTGCGGGGGAAACTGCTGGACGTGGAACTGGCGAGGTGGAGCTTTTGCTGTTGGGAAATCTTGGTGACTGTAAAAAGACTCAGTTGAAGGTGAAGGTGTTCCTGTTACATCTTGATATGAAGTCAGAAAGTCTTCTGCAGCTAGCTGAGGAACACTATATGTAACGTGGTGCTGATCCTCTTCTGTGCTGTCCATACTACTGGTGACATATTGCTGTCTTATTTCAGTGGAGCCATAGTCTGACATAAAAGGTTTTGAAGTCATCTCCTGGTCTTGTTCGTTGGACTCCAGGGTCTCCAAAATATTGCTGATCTCGGCAGGCACAATACTGTTGGATGAGCTACCAATCTCAAACACCCAGACACCTTGTTTCCCAGCATTGCTGCTTCTATCAAAGGAAAGCATATGCCATATCAAAATGATCAACCACAAATTGTGTGTTATTTCTACCCTTTACAAAATGTTATCCTCTACTGAGAAATATCAGGACAAAACTATCAAATTATCTTATCTACATACTTGACTACAGGTACAGTTTATACCTGAATAGGTATAAAACACTCCTGATAGTTTGGGTAGCATTTTTTCTCCACTCCCAGAGCATTTTTCTTGAGAATTTCTAGCCTTCTTGTTTCCAAACTGATGGGAACAGAAGGAGATATTCAAACCACAGATATCTTGTTAACACTTACTAGAACCTTCTAACTCATTCCCTTTCCTTCTTGTTCACTTCTTTCAAAATAAAAAGAGTTAAAGCCTTAAGTGGTCCCATTTTTAGAAGGACCAAGTATAGAACAGCTCATACCAGTGACAATGGAACTATGGATTTTTGACAAATTAGACCTAAGTCCTTATATTCCTCAAGAGGGTGGATATTTATCAGAGGGTGGATATTTATCAGTGCCAGACTTTGCAATTTTTCATGCAATGGACAAGGGGACCTTATTTTTTCTTATTGACTCATGTTACAATTAAGAAAAACATGGAATTCCTTGATGTTTTCTTGAGGAATTTATACAAACTAAAAAGCATACCTGTAGAGGTTTCTAATGCTATCTTCATCATTAGCAATGACATTGTAGGAGCCTGGCTTTTCCCAAAAGTAGTAGTTTGTAGAGGCTTGACTAAAGCCAACCATAGCAGGAATCCTTCCATCATCATTCTTGGAATATGTACTATAGAACTGCAAACTATCTTCTGGATAAAGGAAAATAGCATAGGAACTGGAGTCAGAAGAGGCTAAAACAGCCTGGAATGTGTTCCTCTGTGGAAAAAATTTAACATCCATTTACTCATGGAAAAATAATTAAGATAGACAACTGATAGAAAACTGTAATATTTTTTTAAAACGCAAAGCCAAAATCAACATTTCCATCACACATAATGCATCATGTACTTCCTAGGAGAAATCAATACTACGCAAATTTAGGTTTTGCTAAGGCAGTTTTAGCTTTAGCGTACACAAACATTAAAAAGAAAGCATTATCAACAGTAAACTAATCTGTTAGGAAATAACTAGAAAAGCTGCCTAAAACGTAAGAATTCCAAGTTCTGTAGCATGCATAAAATACCATATCATCTCCTTAAAATAAAAAGTGATGTGATAGGCTACATAGAAAAATTCTCTAAACAGAATATTTAAAGAATAGTTCAAGTTTCATGTTGCTGCAAGTGTCTTTTCCTGTAAAAATGCTCCTACATGCTGTAGAAACCATCAAGACGTCAGCTATTCATTGCTACTGGAGTGCAGAATCATTACAGTGAACAAAATGGTCATGTCAGGTTAGGCATAAGAAATTAATCTTTGACAAAATAAGATTTGTTAAGTTGTTATAATGTTCTCAACTTTATATATTTGAGTGTGCTAATCGACCAGGATAATTATGGTGCATAAAATTACATATCTTTGTAGGATAGTACCTAACATGGTTGGAAAAGGGAAACTGTTTGCAAGTAATGCACAAAAACCAAACCTCTAACTGGTTCTTCATTCAATACCAGCTACAAAGCATGACCTTTTTGTGAATGCAGTCATCTCTCCAAAAGGGATTCACAGTCTGAAGTTTCTATTAGTCCATAAACCTACCAGATTTTAGACAATTTGATGCCAAAATGACTTAAGAGTCTGTTGAAAAATGCAATCCAACTAAATTATATTGCACAGAGGGCAAGATATCCTACTATTTCAGTTCTTACCACATCACACAACATTCAGAGAATACAAAGATATCAACTATGTAGATTAAAGCATTTTCTTTTGAATTAATAAAATACTGTAAAATAAAAATAAAGTAAAAATATTGAAAACTCTTAATTATGCTACAGCCTTTTCAACTATAAAATATGTTCTTAACTCTACAGGTCTCCTTTAAATACAAAGGAATTCAAGCCTTCAAAACAACAGGTTCTGGTGTTACAATTCAGCTGAATATGTGTCCAATATGTCTTAAAAATCTGATTAACATTCACCTTTTCTTCCAAGGCATGATCTTCTCCTGGTGCCTGATAAGGAGCCACAAGCTTCCAGGTAACAATGACAACACTACTGGGATCAAAAGTAGTCTCAGGAAAACCTCTTTTGATATAGTCTGATGCAAGTTGCAAAACATCTGAGGATGAATCTTCTCTGTAATACACATTTCCACGTCCACCAGTTGTGTCCAGGTCAGCCATAAAAGGAGCAATAGCTCCAAAACTGACTGGGAATTGACCAAGATATTTTTCTTCACTCGAAGGTTCATTTACTGCAATAATCCCATTAGTGACAACCTAATAAAAAGGTAGAAATTGTAAGATAGATACTGTTAATATGGCTGTCTACCATACCTATGTGCTCTAGATCGCAATATTTTCATTGCATTTCTGAAAGAAATTGATCAAAAGTTGACCTTGTATTTGTAAAGTAATGGAATTTTTTCAAGTGCTTGGTTTGTATCCAATGTCAGGTGTCATGGAATTTCAGTGCCCAAAACTAGAAGTGTACTTTATGGATAGACCAACCTTTTTTCCCTAGATAAAGATTTTAGCTATTTAATTTTAAGATACTTGGTGCCCCTTCTAACAAAGGCATACATAACCACCACATGTCACAGGTTTCCAAGTCTTTCTTAGACCAAGCCCCAGCACAATCCCTCCATGAGTCTGTCAAGAATTGCATACGGATGCTCCCAGATGACCAAAAAGCTCTTCCCTCTTTCACCTGTTACTCTCCTGAAGACTAGTTTCACAGCAGCGTGACTGGGGATAGTAAGGATGAAGAAAGTATTTGCAACAGTTACTTTTTTCAGTTAAGCAGTGAGCTAGATTCTTCCCTGGGGTAAAGCAGAGTGGACTACAGAGAAGCTGTATCAAAGTCACAGCACACCCCTTGGGAATGTACTATGAAGGCAGAGGAAGATGCTTAATCTGGAGAGTTTAGAAAGTTGCCCATTCCTAAGAAAGTCTGCTGCCAATGGAAAACAAAAAAAGGGGGTAGGGGGAAGTGAAAGCTCTTTCTTGTGTCACAGACACATGCAAGCAATGACACAACAAGCCATGTCATTTCCATGAAAACTTGGTCATGGAGTCAGGACGCAAGTGGGTCAGTTGAGCTTTCCTTGTTACAACACTACTTTAGAAGTTGATAGAACTTCTGAGCAGAAGTTAGCAGAGGCTATAGAGGCTAGGAGTCAGAGTTTTACAGCAGATACAGGCCACCCTGTAAATTTCTTTACAACTGGGTACCCTGACAGAATCCTATGGAAAACTGTCTCTATTACTAAAAAAAAAAAAAAAAAAAAAAAAAAAAAAAGGTGTTAACATATATAAGTGAAACTCTTGGTCTGAAAATGCTCATGTTCTGGCCAACGAGATGATGACCCACAGCCAACCACCTCTGACTAAAAATGACATAAATACATAAATATATACATACAGGTAGATGTCCAAGTGTGAAAGCCAAACTCCCTTAGCAAACCAGAGCTGACTCACGCACACAGAAGCAGCAGGCAAGACTTAGAGGTGTCAAGCCTCAAGGCAGTGCATAAACTGCTCACAGCCTGTTGTCCCAAGCCCTTCTTCCAGATGTGCATGTCACGATCTGATTCAGACACATACAAGTGTATTTCCAAGCGTTTGACCACCTGATAACAGGACACATCTGATTACCTGCAGGCAGCCAGGCACTCATCACTCTAGAGCTGCTGCCACACAGGCAGATGACTCAGAAAGGGATAGAGGTCCCAAAATTGGCACCACAAGCTATGAAATGAAAACTACAGTTTCTCACAGAACTTCTCTCACTCAGATTCTGCAAGTCCAAGAAGAACAAATGGATGCTGGATCTCTTCACATGGTCAAGATGTTCATAATGTTACACAATCTTTATGAGTGTTTGGAAGAGGGTCAGAATGGCCACCATGACTCAGACCACAAGGCCATCTAGCCCAGTTGCCTCTTCCCAACCATACCTGGTAGCTTACAGATTCAACAGAACAAAAGAGGGACATGCACATACTGCTCTAATCAACCCCCAACCAGCTCAAGGGATTCCCTGTGGTTTAATTGTTTATTCATCCTCATGAATAAACATGATCTTCTTCATGTATTTGTAAAGTCTTCCCTTCAACACATATAAACTTCATGCATCAACAAAATCCCTTAAAAAGGAAATATACAGATTTGTGACTCATAGCCTGAGTTCTCTTCTACTTTTATTTGTTTTCATTCAGGCTCCCAGCTCTCTTTGATGGCCCCTAGTTTTTGTATTGAGATGTACAGTCAAATCCTACCCAGTCTCTTCTCCTACATATTTTCTTCTTCAGAATAAAGACCCCCTAGCCCATCTATGCACTCCCTGTATAAGAGCTCTTCTCCGTCTCTGATCATTTTCATTGTCTCCAAATTTTCCTTCCCCTTTTCTGCTACATACACTTGGAAAAAAAAAAAAGGAGGCCAGTACTAAATAAGTTCTTAAAGACACAGAGAAATTGTGGGCCGTGCAAGACTGTCAGGGGTGTTGGTTACACATGTCTTGGCAACACCTTTTAAAATCTGGACCACCATTACCAACATTATGTATAGCAAATCAGAAAAAATATAGCAGGGGAACTCATGCTGCAAATCACTCCTTCATATAGAGCACACACCTATACCTTGAACCCTCCTGTGACTACTAAGTGGTCAGAGCATGGCCCCTGCCACAGGCCAGTGGTCAATCAGCTTGGTATATAACGGATAATGGTTAGCAAAAATCATTAGCTAAAGTTAGCAAATATTTCACACAATGTATCAGAATTTACTTTAAACAGACATATGCTGACTGTGTTGTTTGCAAATGTATAATTTCATTAGCTGCTACAGTGAAAAATACTAAAAAAGTTAAGATCATGGGAAAAAATGGGAATCGGCTTAATGTATGAACGTATATTTAGGATATTTAAGCAGTATATAATCTGCACAAGTGTGATGGGAATACAGGTCATGTTAGAAAGGGGGATGGGAGATGGAAAACTGTGATTGTTTTTCCTCTCATCATTTGTGATTTAACAGTGGCAACAGCTACAGATCTGAAGATGAACTATGAACTTTAGGAATACAGAACTAACAAAATAGCATGGGCTACCCCAGTGTAGCAATTGCAGGCAGACATGCAACAGAGATCTCATCCAGAAAAGTCCCCAGAACTTCTATAACATCTAGAAAATACTTCATATCCTCATAAAGCAAAGCTAAAACTAAAAATTAAAAGCCACCAATAATACTATACCAAATTATATTAGGGAAAATGGCAGGCATGAAGGCATTTTGGCAATGAAACATACTTCACCTTTAAAGTAATAAATCCAGAGAAAATTAAAAGTTTTTCCCTCCCTTCTCCTTGCTTATACTTTTTGTACACAAGCACCCCTACTCCCACTCTAAATCCTCTTGTGAGAGATGACTGCTGTTTGAAGTATTTTAAACAAATTCCATGCTCTTCATCAGATTTGGTGTGTGCATACTTTGTGGCTGCATGGTCCACCATTTATGGCAGAGATTAAAATAACATTAAGAGAAAATACTATCAGGACGAGTTAATGCTACAGAACAAAGTAGACTCCAGGAGAAATGACCTAACATTTGTCCTTCCTTTTTTCACCTATAGCCATGCTTCTAAGTATTCATTTCCTATCTTGCTAAAACCTTAAATGCAACAAGTAATTTTATTAAGGAGATGCAAAAAGTCAAGTCCATTTTTGTTCATTTGTATTTTATAAATGAGACAGTTCAGTTTCAAACGTCGAGGGAAAGTTTGATTTCAAGTACTCTATCATGCAGAAAACATTTGCAAGCCATTAAAATAAAAATAAATACACAAATGGCTCACTTTGCAGAGATTTTTAGTGTAGAGAAAGAACACCTGTCATTAAGGAAAAAGTGTTTTTAGCTTTGAGATTTAAGTATGCATTTGTATTGACAAAGATGGTGAATAGTATACTTTAACTTTACCATTATCCTTTTAAAGTCACACACAGAGTAACACACTTTAAAGTGTGAATCCCAAAATAAAGAGAAGTAATTCAGGGTGAATACTGAGTTTAATTGAAGTATCATTCTAGTTAAAAGGGCAAGGGGGGGGGGGGGGGGGGGGGGAAAAAAAAAGGCCTCAGGTGGGCGTTGTCTAAAGACCAGCTGTACTGTACATCTTTCCTTTTAGGGTATAACAGTATTTAACTTGACAGGGAACTAACACAGACGTATTTTTAGCATGTTAAACTTCTGGATTACACGCATAGTTAACATACATTCCTGGTTTCAAGCGGAACAAATCACACACAGGCTGTTACAGGTCTGTCCTGAAAAACCAAGTGAGGAGAAGGAAGTACAAAGTAACAAAGTACTTCTGTTGAAAGAAAAAGTGTATCCATACGTGTTTAATTAAAATTAAAGTGTCTAACAAATGAGGTATGTTCCCCTGTTCAGTTAGTAGGCATTTTGAGGACTTGAATATTTCTGAGTAAAAGAGTTTAGAAAAGTTGAATTCATTTCTATAATGAAGTACCAGTTGGCTTAAAGCAGCAAAAATTTCTAATATAAACATTATCTCCTACTAATTTAGCAAATTAAAAAAAGTAACAATTAACAAATTGATCCAAGCTTGTCATAAAGGACTCCTTCCCTAAAAGGAAGTAATTCATAATCCTTTAGCTTTTCCACACCAGTGAGCACTAGAGCAAACTCAAAATGCCTTAATAGAAGTGTACTATTAAAACAAATTGTTCAGTATGAATTAGTGATAGGATTCAGTGTTATAAAACTTGCATAGGAAACCACCATAGTGAAGATTTCACTATGTGAAAGTCTGTTTCCACTTATAGTAAATAAAAGTTCTCTCTTCTGTCTATGAAAAAAAAAAAAAAAAGTTGTGTTGCCAGGGACTTTATGACAAGTTGATACTAAACAATCATTCCTTCGTTCTACACGTGAATAAAAAGGCAAGGAGTTCTAACTCAGACAACTCAGTTTCTCAACTGATGGAAAAAATAGAGAACCCACAAAAATTTTCAACTTTTTGAAGGCAAAATTTGCAAAAATCAAGCACTTAAGAATTAAGATAAGGTCATCACATTATCCTGGTGAACCATACAAAAAATGTATTTCATCACAACTCAAAACCTGATCCAGGAATTCCGTGAAGTACTATGATGTATTGTCACCAATACCACATGTTAATTGTATCAGCTTGATAATATTTCCTATTGACTTGCAATACTTCAGTAAATTCTGATTAATGAGTAACATCATAGAAGTTAATAAAGACTTACTGCTAATATACAATAAAAAGGCATATACTGAAGGTGCAATTAAGACTGCTCAATATCTTGCCTTAAGAAATATACTTCTCCTTTCCCTACTCTCACACAGTTTGTACTGTGCTTCTGTTTTGCAATACCTGTGACAGATAAAATGCAAGTTAAAAGCCTCTGCATATTATGTAGACTGATACTGAAAGAGCATTCGTTATCAGACTTAGCCTACATTAAAATTGCCCATCCTTAGTACAGAGTAATCATGCTGCAATGTCTCTAAAAGCGATTCTGAAACAGCCTCTTATGGACAAAAACTAACTAGAAGTGTTCCTGTTTTACAACAATAAGATCATTAAATTAAAGAAACCTATTGTTATTAACCGATTTACTGCTCTTTGAAAACTCTGTCCCCTTTCTGTCACTTATCTGACACATTACTTGTTATCTTTGCTTCTCAGTGACTGGATACACAGCTGGCTATCTTTCAAGATTATGTCTGTGCCTCAAAAAGGGTATTTTTTACTTGGGATGGCTAATCAGTGACCAAAGTTAGAGTATGGAAGACAAGACAATGATCTAAGAATAAAACTGAAGTCTGAACTGATCAGATTAATGCACTGAACTTTCCCTACTAAGACCTTCCTAAATATGCTAGTTAGCTTCTTCAATTGCCAGCCTTGGTAGGGCTTCACGGGAAAAAAGGCAATGATAAAACAGCTAATACTCTTGCAGCCTTCTGAACACATGCTGCCATATTAAACTTTTTTTTTTTTTCCTGGATTCTTTGGAGCAGCTCTACGCCAGACAATCTGTTTTTAATCCCACCTTCACATACCAAACGTCCTCCACTAGTTTTAAAAATGCACACACAACTCTGGGATGCAGATTCTGCTGCAAGGCACTCAAGCACAGCTGAGGTCTGCCTGGAGCTCAAAGCCTGCAATTGCTCTGGAGGCCGATTTCCCCTGCACAGGAGACCCCTGAGCAACGAACATCTGAGAACGCCCAAGATATTAAGGGGCAGGACAGCCCTCCCAGTGCTAAGAGGTACAAGTCTTGGACCAGTCAGGCCAGATTCCGATAGCTTCGGTTTTGTGACTTCGTCACGCCGAAGCCCACAAAAGATAGACCACGACGAGGATGTTTCTCAGCCGCACACACAGAGAAAACGCCTGGGGATGGTGTTCGCTCTGGGTAACCGATTACATCCTCTTTACGCTTCTGCTGTCTGTTGCATTGCCTCGACAGACAGCGTGCACCGCGAAGCATCAGCAACAGCCACCGTGTGAGAAGGAATCCAACGCGGCCCGATACCCGACTGAACACAATTAGGACAATTCTGCTCTTTGGACCGACCTCTGGCCACGGCGCTCACGCAACGGACGTGAAACCCGACAAGCGCCACCGCGCACCCACCCGAAGGCAGGCGGCGGCACGACGAGAGGCTACAAGCCCCAGACAGCCCTTCCGACCCTCCGGCAGCCCGGAGCGGGGCCCGGCGCCCTCCCCGGCCCCACACTCACGTAGAGGGAGCGGACGGCGGCGCCGTAGAAGCGCAGCGCCGTGCTCAGCTCCAGCTCCGCCGAGCGCGCATCGTCCCCGGCCTCCAGCGCGGCGTCGCCGCTCTCCTCCCCGTGGGGCAGCAGCGACAGCCGCTCGGCGGGCAGAGCCGCGGGCAGAGCCAGGGCCAGCAGCGCCCAGCGCGGCCAGCTCTGCGCGGCGCGCATCCCGGCGGCTCCCGACCCGCGGCGGCGCCGTCCCGCCGCTATAAGCGACCGCAGCGGGGCCGGCCGGGCCAGTCCGGGCCAATGGCTGCGCGGGGGGCGACCGGGACCCGCCGCCCCCCCCCGGGGCGACCCCGCCACCGGCACCGCCCCCGCCCCGCCCGCCGCCGGGACCCTCGGCGCCCGCTCCCGCAGCCTGGAGCCGGAGGAGGGGGGGGCGGAATTCTGTCCCCCCGGGTCGCGGTTTCGCCCTCCGGCTGGGAGCCGGGGAGCAAAGCGGGGGGAGCTCCGGCACTGGGGGGAGGCGCGGCCAGACCGGCTCGGGGGCTCAGAGCGTGTCGCTCGTGGAACGGGGGGAAGGGAAATGGACGCGGGACTGTAGCGTCCCACAGATGCTTTCCAAGCTACGGCTCCCTCCCAGGACCCGTGGGGGTCCCGGCGCCGGGAAACGCGGGGTCTTCCATGCGAACAGAGCGCCAGCATCAACCTGGAACAGACATACCAGTCCCTGGGCTGTCTCCCGAAATCACTTCCACACCAGGTCAGCACCGCTCCTTACCGCGGGGAGACGAAGAAGTACTCTGAAATGTTTCATAAATTAACTGCATCAATGTCAGAGCTGAATTTGATTGTAAAATAAAACTTAAAAAAAAACCCCAAACCAACACCCACCCAAACAAAACCCCCACCAAATCAGCAAATAAAAACTTCCTGTGTGAGATACACAGAAAAGAAATAGGGGATATCTAAATATATTCTTTCTGGCTATGTCTTCTTGTTTCATAGCCTAGTCCTGCTCCCAGGAAACACGCAGAAGCAACTGAAGAATGGATATCTTTCATATATTTTTCCTTGTCCAATAAAAGTGTACGCTGTGATATTTCCACAGAATGTTCATAGCAGAAAATCACCCGAGGGAAAGCGGCTGAAACGCTACCCACATGCTTTTTACTTTTCTTTAAAGACCTGCTCGATTTTTTAGTAAGAAAACATCATTTTGCATTTGGCAAATTGCAAGAGCACAAGACATTCCAGGGTAGAGCTCTAACCATGCCTACCGAAAAGAGAGAAACATCTGTGTATCCAGTCACCATCATTATCACTAGCAACTATTTACAATCAGCTTCTGTATTTTGGTGAAAATAGCCACTGAGGCAAGTAGCACGGTGGTCTGGGAGGAAGACAAGTGCCTCCACACAATTCAGATCTCACTGTCCTTTTACCTGCAGCTTCCCTCCCTATTTTCCAAACCCATAAAACAGTAAGTGGTGGATTCAGGCGTGCCTGGCTAACCACTGCTACAAAAGTAGTCTCTTGGCTGGGTCACCACCACCTCGGAGCACAGTCATGTCCACAAAGATGCCTCAAGATACCCAGCTGAAGTATCTTTCTCCTTGTTTGACAGATACTTAAACTACAAGCAGTTAAGCAAACCAGAACTACTTACCCACATTAAGCGTGTACTCTGGAATACTACCAACCTGAAAATCATCCTCCCTTTTACAACCTCCCTTCTCCAGCATAAGCCTATTTCCAAACCTGCAGAACCTAAAGGTAATGTGTGTTTGTGCGATGCAGCTCCATAGAAAAGAGGAAGCCTAAATTAAACCCCATAACACCTGCATTCACACATTCACAACATAAAAATGTAATTTCTGTTAGGCATGAAGTTTTCCATAGCCACATTTTTCCTCAATAAAAAAGTCATCCTCAACAAGAGGAAGATCTAAGCACAACAAGAAGAAAACTCTGAGAGGATATTGTTTTCCTGTCAGATCCACATGATTTTCTAGTATTATGCCCAGAACTTGGAAGATGAGGACCACTGGGAAGCCAGAAATTTAAGAAATTAACTGTAGTAAATTTGAAATTGCTCTGAAGGCTGAAGAGTTAAATATCTACATCTGCATGTTTAGAACACAAGGTAATAGCTGTGTTATAGTAAATTTTTAGCCCATTAGTCAGTATATTGTGATTGTTTAGTCTATTTTACCCTAAGAGGATTGCAATGTTTCTGTTGTAGAGTAAGTTTACCTTGTATACAGCTCCTACTTTGACAAACAATGAGAATTGCTAGTTCTAAGACTAAAAAAATATTTCTA